>PQFF01000147.1:207659-223335 GCA_003547095.1 Diversispora epigaea
TCTTTTTTTTTTTAATATTATATATATCCTTTTATTTATTACCGATTTATTATCGATTTATTATTGATATTTATTTTTTTTCTTTTTCGAAATAATACTAATACTTATTTTTTCTCTTTTTTTTTTTAATATTATATATATCCTTTTATTTAGGGTGGCCCTATTTCCACCATCATATTTTGCTATTTCCACCATAGGTGGATCACATGATCCAATAAAAAAGAAATTTACTATTTCCACCATAGTAATAATATTGTCATGCTTTGGTGACAGTCTGTTTGGAATAATCACTATCGGGTTATAAAGATGCGTGAGCAAGTTTATTTATAATTAGCAAAAAAGTTTATCAAAGTTTATTTGTGATGAACAATTTGTAATATTTGAAGACACATAAATGAAAATAAAATGATATTTGCAATAATGACTATCCTATGAAATATAATGACTATGACTAATTTTAATTGTAATTGTGATGGTGATCGTGATTAATGAAGCATCTCTCGAGGAAATCCTATATATATACTTATGATCCTGTTTACAATATCTCCCCAATATCTTTTTCATTCTCTCAAAAAGATGATGATGTTCATACGAAACGTGAAGTTGATGCTAAAAATAATTTGTGCGCCCGATATCCTTTTTATCTTATACGTGATTATTTATTTTAGTACAAGATTCAAGGAATACAACAGGAAGAAATATCACGAATTCTTTCCAACAATTTATCAAGCAGCAAGCACGAGATCAACTTTAGAACTGTTTTTCGTCCCATTATTTTGGACGTTTTAATTTCAGATAGTAAGAATAGCGGTGTTACGTTATAAAATTTTTACAATCGCACGTAAATTGTGTAACTTACTTTTTATTGTAGCTTTTATAAACGCGTTTTACGAAGGACATTTGACAAACAGATAATTATTTCTATCGGAGAAGTATTATTTTTTTTTCTTATATAAAAACATTTAAATCTAACTACTCTATTCTATATTTTCTGTATTTGGGAATGTTCTACTATTGTGCCCAATTTCATGACATAGACCACATTTCCTACGTTTTCCCTGTTCAACCAATTCAAAGGTGGATGGATCTCTTTTAGTGGACGATTGAGTATGGTTTTTTGCTCCAACTGGACATCCCCTCGTTTGTTGCACCTGCAGATTTTGCACAACTACGGTTGACTCTTGGAACAAGTTTGACATCTTATTTAAAACTTCAGCTTTTTTATGTTCCGGTAAATGGTCGAACTGTTGATTATATTCTTTCCATCTTTGTTGCAAAGGATTTTTAGTTTCAGATGGTCTTTCCTGATGTAGTTGGCATTCTTGGATCCACCAATGTTGATGAAAGTCAGCAAGTTGTAAGCATCGGTTGTTCCTGAGATGTTCCTGAATTATATGAGTACATGGAAGACCCATTGATGATTTAAAAGTTCCACTACAAGATTGTAGCGAATCTTTTGGTGTTGTCTTTGAAACCTTCAAAAATTGTTCATGAACCTTTTTTAATGCAAATGTAGATATCTTGGTAACAATTTGCGCATAGAATGGTTGATTTTGAGTTTAGGGGATTCGAATCATTTCTTGGGAGGTCATAGTTTGGATTTCTTGGTACTGGTTTTCTAATGCCAAAGTGATTCTTTCATGGACGGTACAAAGATCACCCGTTGATATTTGAAAATACTTTTTTAACATTGCATGGGCTCCTTCCACTCGTGATGTTGTAACATTACCTAGGTGCATATATTGGTTTACCCAGACACTCACAAATTGTGTTTTGAATGGTAACCATGTATCCTGCAAATATGTAACAACTGATATTTTTTCATTGCATTTTTTTACCAATTCTTTCCAGTTTTTGTCAAAGTTAACTTCTGTTTTGGATCTTGTGAGGTTAGACCAGCTTTCTAAAAATGTGGTCCATTCTTCATTTGTGTGAAAGTGACGTCGACAGTTAGACAGTACATTTTTTTCAATATGCCAAATGCACAGAAGATTTTGTGATGCAGGAAACACAGTTCGTATTGTATGCATCAATGCTAGTTCACGGTCTGTTACAATAACTTGAGGCTTCGAAATGTCTCCAAAAATGCGTGCCACACAAGTGAGAGCCCACTTATAATTCCCTTCCTGCTCAGATTTTAAGAATGCAAAGCAAGATGAAAATGTAGTATTAAAACTTGTCATTCCAACAACATGAAGCAATGGCATCTTAAACTTGTTGGTCTTGTATGTACAGTCCATCAAGAGAACGGAATTGTAAGCTTTGGTGAGTACAATTGATTTGGGATGTGCGAAAAAGAGATGAGTTAGATTCCCATTTTGATCATATTGATAGTCATACTCAAAGTTTCCATTTTTAAGTTCATCAAGAAGAGCCTGAATTGGTGTGCGACCTTGAAGATTATTTTGTCTAATCTTGTCTCGAGCATTATAGATGGTTTTCAAAATTGCGAGGTTATCTGAATTATTTTGACGTAGGGTAGAAATTATCTCTCGAGGATAAATACCTGCCTTGGACATTTACTGGACTCTCTGTTGATCTTTTTCATTCAATCGGCGACTTGATGGATGCCCTGAAATATTTTTTGATGCCTCGTGGTTGTGATTTTCATTTTTTATTGTTAAATGCCATTTACTATCTTTCATTTTCCTGCCATACAACTCAAAAGGACAGCCTATTAATCGTGTACTTGTAGCTCTCTGGCGGGTGTCATCCGTAAGATTCAATCTATTATTATAATAGCCANCCCTTCCTGCTCAGATTTTAAGAATGCAAAGCAAGATGAAAATGTAGTATTAAAACTTGTCATTCCAACAACATGAAGCAATGGCATCTTAAACTTGTTGGTCTTGTATGTACAGTCCATCAAGAGAACGGAATTGTAAGCTTTGGTGAGTACAATTGATTTGGGATGTGCGAAAAAGAGATGAGTTAGATTCCCATTTTGATCATATTGATAGTCATACTCAAAGTTTCCATTTTTAAGTTCATCAAGAAGAGCCTGAATTGGTGTGCGACCTTGAAGATTATTTTGTCTAATCTTGTCTCGAGCATTATAGATGGTTTTCAAAATTGCGAGGTTATCTGAATTATTTTGACGT
This sequence comes from Diversispora epigaea, assembly GCA_003547095.1. NCBI lineage: Eukaryota > Fungi > Glomeromycota > Glomeromycetes > Diversisporales > Diversisporaceae > Diversispora > Diversispora epigaea. The sequence continues at coordinate 210,761 of PQFF01000147.1, forward strand.
AGGGTAGAAATTATCTCTCGAGGATAAATACCTGCCTTGGACATTTACTGGACTCTCTGTTGATCTTTTTCATTCAATCGGCGACTTGATGGATGCCCTGAAATATTTTTTGATGCCTCGTGGTTGTGATTTTCATTTTTTATTGTTAAATGCCATTTACTATCTTTCATTTTCCTGCCATACAACTCAAAAGGACAGCCTATTAATCGTGTACTTGTAGCTCTCTGGCGGGTGTCATCCGTAAGATTCAATCTATTATTATAATAGCCATCTCTATCACATTGCAAATAAACGAATTTATTTCGTTCAGATCTTTTGATGCTTACAGCATACCCATAACTGAAGGCATGTGTTTGGACATGTTGAATGAGATCATCGCGACTTTCAAAATGACTATCTGATGGTGGCGGTGATAGCATGATTTATATTCTGCAGCGTAGTCTTATTATTGAAAAAAAATTGGTTTGATTCGTATGGTTATTTAATAGATTCACACAGGTAAGCAAAAATTTTTTATTAAAAAAAGTAAAACTTTTATTGCTAATTTGATGAGATGAAATTTACAAATACCTTGTATTTTTAGATAATCTTTCCATCACATTTATTTAAAGATTATAATTAAACATTTATTATGCTCGGGCAACAGAAGTTTTTTATTCTTTTTTCCTTTTTTATTCAAGCATTTGATTTTTTTTTTGATCTCACCATTCTCTTTTTTTTTTCTCTCATCCCTTAAGCTGTAAGTTTTCACATGCTACTATATTTTAGCAGACAAATTTGTCCGCTTGACAATTTAAGGGACAATTTAAGGGACAATACTTCTAAAATTTATCATATGTATTATATACTCATTAAGATTCACGTTACTTGATTATTTACTTTTTAGGTTAGCATATCTGAAAATTTATTAAATGATAAACAGATACAAGGAAGTAATTATTTTCCTTATTGAGCTTTAATAATTATTAATCTTTTTCACACCGCTGTCTTTTTTTAGTATAACAATGGTATATCTGAAATCACAGGTTAGTATTGAAGCGATAAACCATTACACAATTAAAATGAAAAGGATAACGGATGACACAATACTATTTTTTATTTTTGTTTATCACTTGAATGATCGTTGAAAAAAACATCACCCGTTANTTCAAAATTGCGAGGTTATCTGAATTATTTTGACGTAGGGTAGAAATTATCTCTCGAGGATAAATACCTGCCTTGGACATTTACTGGACTCTCTGTTGATCTTTTTCATTCAATCGGCGACTTGATGGATGCCCTGAAATATTTTTTGATGCCTCGTGGTTGTGATTTTCATTTTTTATTGTTAAATGCCATTTACTATCTTTCATTTTCCTGCCATACAACTCAAAAGGACAGCCTATTAATCGTGTACTTGTAGCTCTCTGGCGGGTGTCATCCGTAAGATTCAATCTATTATTATAATAGCCATCTCTATCACATTGCAAATAAACGAATTTATTTCGTTCAGATCTTTTGATGCTTACAGCATACCCATAACTGAAGGCATGTGTTTGGACATGTTGAATGAGATCATCGCGACTTTCAAAATGACTATCTGATGGTGGCGGTGATAGCATGATTTATATTCTGCAGCGTAGTCTTATTATTGAAAAAAAATTGGTTTGATTCGTATGGTTATTTAATAGATTCACACAGGTAAGCAAAAATTTTTTATTAAAAAAAGTAAAACTTTTATTGCTAATTTGATGAGATGAAATTTACAAATACCTTGTATTTTTAGATAATCTTTCCATCACATTTATTTAAAGATTATAATTAAACATTTATTATGCTCGGGCAACAGAAGTTTTTTATTCTTTTTTCCTTTTTTATTCAAGCATTTGATTTTTTTTTTGATCTCACCATTCTCTTTTTTTTTTCTCTCATCCCTTAAGCTGTAAGTTTTCACATGCTACTATATTTTAGCAGACAAATTTGTCCGCTTGACAATTTAAGGGACAATTTAAGGGACAATACTTCTAAAATTTATCATATGTATTATATACTCATTAAGATTCACGTTACTTGATTATTTACTTTTTAGGTTAGCATATCTGAAAATTTATTAAATGATAAACAGATACAAGGAAGTAATTATTTTCCTTATTGAGCTTTAATAATTATTAATCTTTTTCACACCGCTGTCTTTTTTTAGTATAACAATGGTATATCTGAAATCACAGGTTAGTATTGAAGCGATAAACCATTACACAATTAAAATGAAAAGGATAACGGATGACACAATACTATTTTTTATTTTTGTTTATCACTTGAATGATCGTTGAAAAAAACATCACCCGTTATGCAAGGATGATGGGAATAAAGGATAAATGACAGTAAACAACAAAATAATGGTTTCCCGGGAATTTTCATTAGTTTTTAGAACGATTAATTTGATTTTATTTTAGTTAAAATTCTATTTAGTCTAGCTCTTTATATACATTGTTTATCATTCATTTGTAATCACAATTACTCATAGCACAACATAATTTGGGATGTTGTTATACATGTGGCAAAAAATCATCTAATAAAGTTACATCATTACATATTGATAATAAACTCTACTTCATAAACCTGATTATAAACGTTTCCACTAGTTGTCATTTATGGGTAGGACTAATTGGATTGACCCGATCCTGTATATTTGATGTCTATATGTTATCATTTGTCTTTTAAACCGTTTGAATAATATTTATGTCATTTAATTACCATGGTGGAAATAGTAAATTTCTTTTTTATTGGATCATGTGATCCACCCATGGTGGAGATAGCAAAAGATGATGGTGAAAATAGGGCTACCCTTTATTTATTACTGATTTATTAATGATTTTATCTTTTCTCTTTCAATTTATTACTGAAATATTACTAATACTTATTTTTTTTTTACAAAAAAATCAATTTCTGATTTATTTCCAAAATACTTTTATTCTTTAACAATTATTACTAATTTATTATCGATTTATTACCAAAATTTCCTTGATACTTATTTTTTTTTTAATCTATTTTCGCGTAATATTTAGCTAAAACACTTGCTCAGAAATGTACTTGATCCCAAATCAGCTTTAAGTACTACTGCTCAATTACAATGGAAACGAAACTATTCCGATGAAATTCAGCGATATGATTTCTCCCCTCCAGCGAAAGCCACTAATTGGGCATGTAATGAACAAGAAGATGTCGTTTATGACACCGAATTCGTGCAAACGGAGGGGGAAGATGAGCCGAGTTTTGCTAGTACTTCTAGTTCAAAAATTTCGGCCAAACAATAATAATTTTAATAAGTATATAATATATAGACATTTATCAATATATTTTAGGATATTTTAATATTATTTTTATTATTTTTAATGATTATTTTTAGATTATTTAATAAAGAACATTAGCCATTTTCATTTACTTACTGGATTTTAACCAATTCTTGAATATTTGTTTCTGATTTCTATTAGAATTTTGACCAAGTTTACTTTTCGAATTTTGACCAATTCTTAAATATTTGTTTCTGATTTCTATTAGAATTTTGACCAAGTTTACTTACCGGATTTTGATTATTTCTATCAGAATTTTAACTAAGTTTTCTTTCTGATTTTTTGAATATTTCTTTCTGATTTCTATCGGAATTTTGACCAAGTTTACTTACCGTTTTCTTTCCGAATTTTGAATATTTCTTTCTGATTTCTATCGGAATTTTGACCAAGTTTACTTACCGGATTTTAACCAATTCTTGAATATTTCTTTCTGATTTTTATTGGAATTTTGACCAAGTTTACTTACCGTTTTCTTTTCGAATTTTGAATATTTTTTTCTGATTTCTATCGGAATTTTGACCAAGTTTACTTACCGGATTTTGAACAATTCTTGAATATTTCTTTCTGATTTCTATCGGAATTTTGACCAAGTTTATTTACCGGATTTTGAATATTTCTTTCTGATTTCTATCGGAATTTTGACCAAGTTTATTTACCGGATTTTGAATATTTCTTTCTGATTTCTATCTGAGTTCTGAATAAATTTACTTACTGAATTTTGAACAATTCTTGAATATTTCTTTCTGATTTCTATCAGAATTCTGAATAAATTTACTTACCGGATTTTGAACAATTCTTAAATATTTCTTTCTGATTTTTATCAGAATTCTGAATAAATTTACTTACCGGATTTTGAATATTTCTTTCTGATTTCCATCAGAATTCTGAATAAATTTACTTACCGTTTTCTTTCCGAATTTTGAATATTTCTTTCTGATTGCTATCAGAATTTTGAATAAATTTACTTACCATTTTCTTTCCGATTGTTGAATATTTCTTTCTGATTTCTATCAGAATTTTTATTACCGAATTTTTGCCGATTGGTTGCCAATCGGCATAACAATCGGCAAAAAAAAAAAGAAAAATTTCGTCTGACTTTCGGCTATATTTCAGCTGAAAATCGCACAGCCGAATTTTAGCCGAATTGAACCATTTCGACTAGTGTCAGAAGCATTTAATAATGTTAAAAGTACGAAATGTTCGTTTTACACTATAAAATGACAATATATAATAATATTTAAACATCATTTAATAGCGTTTAGTATTAAATAACGTTTTTTATATTTAATTTATTTTTATTTTTTCAAAATATTACATTTTTTTGAATTTAAAATTTGATTTTCAATCTTTATTATTTTCTTTTATTACTTATTATATTATATTTATTATAATTACATATTATTTTATGAGAAAACTTATTTCTCACCCAGGTGAATTTCTCACCCCCTGTTAATTGTATTAATTGTATTACACAGATATATGCATGTGACTATAAAAATAATAAATATATATATGTGATTATAAAAATAATAAATAATATAACGCGAATGTATTTGTTTATTATTTGACAATGTCTGATAAAGAAAACGAAACATCACTTGAAAATATATTAGGTACAGAATTTGAAAATTATAAAGGTGTTTTACCTTTGATTGACACTCCAATAAAAATTATAGAAGGTATACAGTTTATTTCTATGTCAATTGCAGTTTATTTTATAGAACAATATGCACGACAGAAGAAATTTGCTATTATTAAATACAAAAATGAAACATTTCAAGATGGTACTTGTAGAAAATGAGTATTTAAATGTAATTTAGGAGGAAGGTATAGTGAAAAACTTTCAAGACCAGCACTAGACAAACAAAAAAATAAAGGAACTAAAAAGTATGGATGTATATGGCAAATAAATGTAACACGCAGAAAAAACTCATCAATTACAACTGCAACATCATTTATTAATGATCACAACCATAAACTTTCTAGTAAAACCATGATATTTTCTATAGCTTACAAAGGTTTTTCTCAAGAAATTATGGAACAAATTGAATTTTATGTTATTCATGGACATTGCGATACAACAATGATTAGAAATTTACTTCAACTTAAATACCCTGATAGAATATTTTTATCTGCTGATCTTAGTAATGCTATTCAAAAAATAAAACGAGAAAATAGATTAAGTCTAGGTGACGCGGCATCATTATTAATGAAACTCCTTGGGTATCAAAAGATTAATTCTGAATGGTTCGTAAAACCATTAATTGATGATACTAGCAATAGATTAATTGGTATTTTTTGGATGTCCCCAGAACAACGACAAAGATGGGTTAAATTTTATGATGTCATTATTCATGACAATACTGCACACACTAACAAATATAATTATCCTTTAAGTCTTTTTATTTTAATTGATAATTATAATAGAAGTAGATTAGCAGCACAAGCAATTATACAAGATGAAAGATAAGAATCTTATGAATGGCTATTACAATATTGTCTTGAAGCATGTGAAATATCACCAATAACATTTGTTACTGATGCTGATCTAGCAATGATCGCAGCTATATCTACAGTATTTCCAAAAACATATCATATACAATATTTATTTCACCTTTATTTAAATCTTCCAAAAAATCTTCGTTCATGTTTAGGTTTATTATATCAAGAATTTTTTAATGACTTTAGAAATATTCAAAGATCTCATTGTGAAAATTTATTTGAACAAAGATTACAAGGCTTTGTAGAAAAATATACTGCAGGAAAAAAATATATAAATACATTATTAGATAAAAAACACTCCTAGGTAAAATGTTTTACATCTCGGTATTTTACTGCAGGTACACAATCAACACAACGGGCTGAATCAAAAAATGCATTAATACAAAAAGCAGTACAATCTTCATTTTCACTTTTGCAAGTACAAAAAGTTCTTGAACATAGACTCGAGTTTAAAACTATTAATAATCGTTACTCAATCTGGAAAATATCAATGTTACAATATTCATAACCATTTGTTATACAAACATTTTTCAATAATAACAATAATCTTTTAAAGAAGTATCTTACCCAACTAATCCATGATATACACCATAAGCAGATGTGTCAATCTGTGTGCTATCGCACCTTTCAAATATCATTAGCATAAATTTCAATATCAGACGATAATTCTTTTGAACCATTTTTCGAAAAAGAAAACAATAATACATCTGAAGGAATTTTTATTGAAGCAGACAAAGATAGAGAACTTAATTTACAATCTTTAATTGCAATTATTGATCCGGGAGATATTTTGGAAATTTGGAAAGTCGTACGATATAATTATCCAAAGTATTACCAATATATAGTTTTGCTCAACAATGGAGAACATATTTGTACTTGTTATATGCTTGTTACTCATGGCATAGTATGCCGACATTTTTTCAAAATTTTTGTAGAATCATCAAAGGCACAATTTCATTTAATGTTAATACCTAACCGTTGGTATAAAGATGAATATAATTCAGATACAATTAATGAACCAGTAATAAGCAATAACATTTCTAACCATAATATTACACAAATTAATTCAACTTTTGTTCGAAAATATACTTCAGATGATCTTTCAGAGAAATATAGCAAATATGGTGTTTTAATGGGGGAAGCAAAAAAAGCTATACAATATTCAATCAAAGATGGTGATAATGAGTTGATTCGATTGATAAGGGAATTTAACCAAAAAAAAGAAATTCAACAAATTCAAGAAGAATTCAATAAATAACAAGAAGCTTTAGAAAAATGAAAAAATAATGACAATCAAATTATTTCGAGCACAAATGGTATTTTAATTGATTCACAGCAAATTTTGAATCCATTAAAACATCAAACGAAGGGAAGACCACCAACAAAATGATTAAAATCCTCTTATGAACAATCTGGAGGCAAATCAAAAANTTACCAATATATAGTTTTGCTCAACAATGGAGAACATATTTGTACTTGTTATATGCTTGTTACTCATGGCATAGTATGCCGACATTTTTTCAAAATTTTTGTAGAATCATCAAAGGCACAATTTCATTTAATGTTAATACCTAACCGTTGGTATAAAGATGAATATAATTCAGATACAATTAATGAACCAGTAATAAGCAATAACATTTCTAACCATAATATTACACAAATTAATTCAACTTTTGTTCGAAAATATACTTCAGATGATCTTTCAGAGAAATATAGCAAATATGGTGTTTTAATGGGGGAAGCAAAAAAAGCTATACAATATTCAATCAAAGATGGTGATAATGAGTTGATTCGATTGATAAGGGAATTTAACCAAAAAAAAGAAATTCAACAAATTCAAGAAGAATTCAATAAATAACAAGAAGCTTTAGAAAAATGAAAAAATAATGACAATCAAATTATTTCGAGCACAAATGGTATTTTAATTGATTCACAGCAAATTTTGAATCCATTAAAACATCAAACGAAGGGAAGACCACCAACAAAATGATTAAAATCCTCTTATGAACAATCTGGAGGCAAATCAAAAAATAAAAATAATAATGAACATGCAATAAATACTATGGCATCCGATATGGGTCGCAAGTGTGGTAAATGTGAAGAAAATGGTCATTATCATAGTACTTGTTCTACGATAACTTAAAATATATTTTTTACTTTATTATTTTAGGTAACGTTAATCACATGTATAAAGAATAGGTTTTTTTTTTAATTTGTAAGCAAGATGTTCCTCGCAATAACTTTATTAAATAAAAATTAATTACATGTAGTTGGAAACTATAAACACTTATAATATTATATAGGATTGAAATACTATAAAGAATACATGATGTGAGATCAGGTTATAATCTATTAATCGTTATTTGATCGTTATCGTTATTAATTCCACAATTACACTATCGAAGGGTAAATAATAATGAATGAATGAACGTATGAATATATGAACAAATGAATGGATAAACGGATAAATAGATGAATAAATGGACGAACAGATAGATGGATAAATAAAGATCAAAGGGTAAATAATAATGGATAGAAGATCGAAAGGTAAATAATAATGGAAGGAAGATCGAAGGGTAAATAATAATGGAAGGAAGATCAAAGGGTAAATAATAATGAAAGAAGATTGAAGGGTAAATAATAATGGAAAAAGATCAGAGGGTAAATAATAATAGATGAATGAATAGATAAACAGATAAGTGAATGGATAGATAAATAAACAGATAGATGAATAAACAGATGAATGAATGAACAGATAGATGGATGGATGGATGAATGGATGGATGAATGAATGGACAAACGGACGGACGAACAAATGAATGAATAAACGGGCGGATAAATGGATAAATGGATAGATAAATAGATAGATAAATGGATGGATAAATAGACAGATGGATTAAACAAAAAAATAATAATTTATCATTATTCCTTACCAGATAAATTAATAAATAGTCAACCTTCTCAAAAAAAGAAAATAAATGAATAAATGGAAGAATAAAAAGTAAAATTGCAGGAATCAAAATCATAATATTGATTGTATACGTGTTACCCAAATCCCAAATAATTTGGGATTTGGGATGTCAAAATGCACAAATTACTAGTATTTGGGATTTGGGATTTGGGATTTTGGCAAAAAATACTAATTATAATTTGGGATTTGGGATTTGGGATTTCAGCATTTGGGATGTTGGCATTTGGATTTTGAATTTGGATGACAGGTATAATTGATTGTAAAAAAATAAAATAAAGCGATTTAATAAATACAAATACATGAACCCATACTTGAATCTCCTCATTGTCCTCCTCCTAGTCATTGTTGTTAACCTACTATAAATGTTGTTCAAGATATAAACACATACACTGTAATTAAAACAGTTTTCGAAATTGGAAAAATACGCATGAAATAGTTGATAAAATAATAGATTCAGAATTTTTAAACATGGTAAAATTATAAGTTAAATAAAATAAAATTATAAGTTAAATAAGATAAAAAAGATTTTATTTCAAGTTCGAGTATTTGATAATCGATATATTACCTTATAAAAAAAATAAAAAAAAGATCTTTATTAATTTACATCAACCAATAAAATTTACGTTTTTCAAAAAAATTTCAAGGGTGAGCAATATTTCAGTCCNCAAAATGCACAAATTACTAGTATTTGGGATTTGGGATTTGGGATTTTGGCAAAAAATACTAATTATAATTTGGGATTTGGGATTTGGGATTTCAGCATTTGGGATTTTGGCATTTGGATTTTGAATTTGGATGACAGGTATAATTGATTGTAAAAAAATAAAATAAAGCGATTTAATAAATACAAATACATGAACCCATACTTGAATCTCCTCATTGTCCTCCTCCTAGTCATTGTTGTTAACCTACTATAAATGTTGTTCAAGATATAAACACATACACTGTAATTAAAACAGTTTTCGAAATTGGAAAAATACGCATGAAATAGTTGATAAAATAATAGATTCAGAATTTTTAAACATGGTAAAATTATAAGTTAAATAAAATAAAATTATAAGTTAAATAAGATAAAAAAGATTTTATTTCAAGTTCGAGTATTTGATAATCGATATATTACCTTATAAAAAAAATAAAAAAAAGATCTTTATTAATTTACATCAACCAATAAAATTTACGTTTTTCAAAAAAATTTCAAGGGTGAGCAATATTTCAGTCCACCCTGGGTGAGGAATATGTATACCCTTATTTTATTACATGTATAATAAAGAAATATATTAATAAATATTAATTCGTTACAAATTTTTTAAAATATTAAAGTAATAAACATACTTAATTTTTTATTCCATTTTGCTTTTATCGTCTATTTGAAATAAATTTATATCATTTTCTTCATTAGAGTCAATATAAATTATGTCAACATTTTCGTTGTCTTCATTCGTATTGTCATTGTTATCCTTTTCTGATTCTGAGAATGATTTTAAGGATGATGATGAAATATAAATATTTCCATTTTCGATTTTATTCTAAATTATAACAATATTTAACCTTTTTTTTTTTATTTTTTCCAGAGTCTTCAATAAATTAATAATATTTAAATTAAACTTACTATATTTTTTCTTATTTTTGATTTCATTATTTTATCTTTTACTTTTATATCTCTATTATCAGAATCAAGAATTATTTCAATTACTCCTACGGCGAACGTGAGGAGAAGTTTTCCTACCTTATCAGGATTTGAAAATGCTTTCTGCAATATTTTATTATACCACATTGGTGTTTCTTCATTGTTGTCATTATTGTCCGGAGTGTAACGTAGGACTTTATGGTCTACGCACTATGAAAACTAATAACTCACACGTGATGTCTGTCTGTTCACTTTCGAGAAGCTGATTGGGTGTTTACATGATCTGTCCTGTCACGAGATAATGTTTGTATTACATCATTGTAACTTTTTTTAATTGTAATAAAAATCTTAAATTTTGCTCCGGACTTACAACGGTTCCCGTTTCCTAGTTTATTTCTTTATGTAATTTTTCAAATGCTTTTCTAACTTTTTTTTTTCCTTCCAATCCATTATATCTTTTTGCGTAATATTGTTATTAATATTTGGTAATGAATCTTTGCCAAAAGTAGAAAATATTGCCGATTTAATTTTGGCAACTATATTACCTCTCATTGATCGAAGTTTCAATAACATCTATATTATAAAACGTTATCTAACGTCATATTTCACTAAATGTCATTTGATATATGATAAATTATTAATTAAATTATTTACCTTTCCATGAATTTTTTTTTTAAACAAATGATTTTATTTTTTCTCTGAACATTTTGCAAGAAATTTGAGATCATTTGAATTTAAGTAATTCTTTGTTTCTTCTTTTAGTTTTTCAATATCCGGATACATATCTATTTCAATAAAAGGTTTCAATACAGTTTGGGTTATTTAGGACCCCGAACAATCTATAAATAAGTCACATTAGAGTTTGCTTAACTATTATAGTAAAATTTTTAAAAAGTTACTTATTTTTAATTAAAATTTAAAAATTTACTTACAAAAATTATATTTTTCCTTTCTTATTTCCTAATTTAGTATTATCTGACCTATTCATAGATTGCTCGGGGTCCTGGTTATTTTCTGTAAAAATATTTAAAATTAATTTTTATTTATATACATAAAGTATAATATTATTCTTATATTTAAATATGATTCTTCTATTTTCTTATGTTTTTCTTTGAAATTATCTATACTTTTGTGTATTTTCATCAGGAAATTTTAATAGGCGTAAATTTACGGAAATTTAACATGGCGTAAATTTCTGTCATATTACGGGACCTACGGAAATTTTCGAAAATATGACAGAATACTGACGTTAATATAAATTTCTGAAAATTTATCGTGTAATAAAATTTTGAAAATTTTCGGTATAATAAATTTCCGTAATTTAGATATTTCAAAATATTTTCAAAGCTTTTCGAAATAATCTGCTTGTTTTCATTTCATTTCATTTTATTTTTTCAAAATTTTATATTTTCACGATAAACGTTTATTTTTATTTATTATTATTTATTATTATTATTTACTATAAATAAACAAAAATTTATATACAAATAAAGAAAAAAATTATTCTTCATTATTATCATTATTGCTACTTTCGTTATTTGATTCATTTTCACTTTCATTACTTTCATTTTCACTTTCATTTTCACTTTCATTCTCATTTTCACTTTCAAATATTTCCTCATAATTTCTTTTTCTGGCTTTTTCTTCCGCACGTTTTCAGATTTCGCTTAATGGGGGAAATTCTATTTCACGATCATTACTTACATCTGACGCAGGTTCGGGCACACTTTTTCGTTTCGAAGGTATAGTACGAGTTTCTCTGTTTTTTAATAAATTTTCATTTACATCTGACGCAGGTTCGGGCGCACTTTTCTGTTTCGAAGGTACAATACGAGTTTCTTCGTTTTGTAATAAATTTTCATTATTCAAAGTTGGGGCCGATTCGGACGCACTTTTTCGTTTTTTTGGAGAAGAGGAAGATGGTGGAGGAGAATTTTCAGGTTCGGATTCGGATTCAGATTCAGATTCGATCTCGAATGTTTCTTTATTTTTTATTTTTTCCTATTTTTATTAAGTTTTTAGTAAATTTTCGGAATATTTTCACAAGTGAAGTTACAAAACTTACAATATTAATCGATAAAGGATATTTTATGGTATCCTCCGAAATTTTTATATTTCCATTTGTTGGGTCTAATATTGTTTGGAC
>PQFF01000147.1:223387-235215 GCA_003547095.1 Diversispora epigaea
ATTTTGCGTTAGATTTTATTGGGCGGAGTTGGTTTCCAAAAACATCGTACATGGCAGTCCTTATTTTACCACACAATGTACCTCGTTGACTACGTATCTTATCACTTAACTATATTTAATTATTAAAAAGTGAAATAAATTTCGGAATATTTCGGAATATTTCAAATATTTCAAATTTCATACCTTTGATTGGATTTTTGATTCATAATATACATTCCATTTCCGACCAAACGAATTATAAACGTCTTCATGAAATTGTTGAATGTAAGCTTCACAGCTTTCTTTATATTCTTGAGGACTGGGATACAAATTTAATTTTAATATCACTTCGGCCGCGCTTACAATTATATCCTATTTTATAAAATTTTATTAATAATTATAAAACTTCAAATTTCATTAAACTATTAATAAAGTAATAATTTACCTCCATAAATTCTTTATCGTTCGTTAGCAAGCATATTTCATTTTTGATTTTTTTAATATCTGTTTCCATACCACTTTGACCTTTTTTCATATCTGCAAAATCTGTTTCGAGCATATTTGGTTTTTCGTAGATTTTTAGAATTATTGCTCTATTATCTGTATTTTTAAATAACATGTTAAATTAAACCATACACATTCTTAAACACTTTTGTTATAGTTTTATTACCATCGTTACTTTCTGATATATCGTTGTTTCTTGCAGCTTGTCGAGAAGAACTTACAGAAGGTCGAGAAGATCTTACGGAAGGTCGCGAAGAACTTGCGGAAGGTCGCGAAGTTTTTTTATGGGTACCTGAAATAAGAGTACTGAAACTCATTGAGAAAATATGTATTTCAAATTGAAAAAATATGTAAAGAAAATATGTATTTCTTATAGTTCAAATTGACCAAATACTGGAATAAAAATTATCATATTTACAGAGGAATATAAACATGTTAAAAATATTATACACTTTCGCAATTTTACGTCCATTTTAGTTCTGGCTAAAGTATGTGAGACTTAGGAGTATAAAAATATAGACGAAAAAAATTGACTATACACTTTCTCAATTTTACGTCCATTTTAGTTCTGACTAAAGTATGTGAAACTTAGGAGTATAAAAATATAGACGACTGAACGTAAGGGTCTAAAATAAACAAACATTCGTGACACATTGCACGTGACATAATTAAAGGATCTACATTTATACATATTATAACTTATTGGATAATTTGATAATACTTATCAAAATACGAATATATTCGAAAGTATTAATATATTTATTTTACAGATATAGCATTTATTATAAAATCTTAGATTCTTTTTATATCACAAAATTATCGTGTATATCACAAATTGCAAAACAAAATTTTACAGATATAGTATTTATTATAAAATCTTATGTTCTTTTTATTGTATATTTATCAATTAATATAGAAAATTGCAAAACAAATCAAATATGTTCAGAAGTTTTTCTTTATTATTGAAAAGATAAATTTGAAAATTTGAAAAGATATATAAGTACTATGAAAAAATATGTTAAAAAATGTCTAAAACTTCAGTAAAAATATTAAACTTTAATTTAAAAACAATGTCTGTAAATTTTAAATGTCTATATTGTGATCGTTATCTTTCGAGCCGAAATGCATACTCCCAACATGTAAAATATTGTAATGAACTTAAAGAACTTAATATCAGTACGGAGGAATTCAATAATGATATTTCAGATACGGTCTCGAATATAAATGAAATGTCATTAGATAGTGATGATTTTAGTCAAATTGAAGAATTGCAAAGTATCCGAGAAGAAAACCTACCGCCAGTATCCGAAATTTCTTACCAATATGAAAGTGATTCAAATTATGCTGGTGATGTTTCTCTTCGTTCGGAAGAATTTGAAAACTTTGATGAAATTTTATCCGAAAGTTTGCAAAATTATACAGAAAAATTTGATACCAATATGAGTAATACTCTGGAAGAATTTAAACCTAAAAGTTTAACTTTGCAAGATAATATAGAAGAATCCGAAGTTGAAATTAAAGAATTTCCAAATGAGGCATATGCAGATTTAATGACTCTTGTTACAAAACACAATCTTAGTAATAAAGCTGGAAATTCAATCATAAAATTCTTTAATAGACATTTAGATTTATCTCAATCGCCTCTTCCAAAAAATATCGAAACTGGTCGAAAGTTCATTTTTTTTTTTTTATTAGACTCGCAAGAGCTTAAGATTAATGTGAAATACAAATTTAAAAGTTCCGAAAAACTAAAACAAGTACATATACAGAAATCTAATGACTAAATTAATATATTGCTATACTAATTACCGCCTACCCAACTGCGACCAACATCAAACAATGTTGGAAGATGCGAAAGCACCACACTTGTCATAAAAATAAAAAACTATGAGGCCATAATTTTGTAATCCCACCCCTTCGACTCCTTACCGAACAACATCGGTCCCCACATATATGACTTCTTCCCACCTACAACACCTTAGAGGACAACTCCTCACCCATTATACCTTTACGCTGTTTCCCGGAGGTTAACACAAGAACCCGGACCCCAGATTTAACAAAAGAAAAAGGCTCAGACCTACACGCATTAGATGTTGGTGAAATTATTTGTCGAACCGGAGGGTTCTCCCAGCATACCCTGCAATGTCCAGAGCTAAATCCTCGATCAAACCGTCAACAAGTCACGTGGTAAAGATATCCAATATTTTATAAATCCAATAATTTTAATAACATCCACACCGCCGATCGTCACCATGGTCCCACAAATCGCCGCAGTTTTCGCGTCACACCTGATCATCAAGATCGACAATTCAGGGTCAAACCGAAATTTGACAATTTCCCCAAAAAGTTATAGCCATGAAAAATGGAAAATTTTGTGGCGCAGAAATACCCTTCGTAAGCGAAAGTTTTAGACAGCTCCAGGAAAACTTCTTTGTTTCCAACGTTCGTATTTAATAACAGTACTTTCGACATCAGAATAAGGTAGTGACCACCAACCGTTCTTTCGTTACTTTATATACCTTTGTATTGGTACGAAAAGAGTAAGACTTTTCTTTTCATACGCTCCCGAAAAGAAAGCAAAGAAACCGTCTACGTTTTCTACCGAAGAACCTAGAGCCAAACACCAGAAATAACATCGCAAGCTTCTACAAGAGCTCGGTCCTGCTCTTTTTAGTCTTATCCGGTATGACCGTTAACCTCCAACTAAAGTCGAACTTGTAGAAACCCGTTCCGTTATTTACTGCGCATTTTGAGTATTCGCAAGAGAAGAGAAAGAGTTTTTTTTTTTGGGTCGAAAGTTTTTTTTTTTTTTTTTTTATTAGACTCGCAAGGGCTTAAGATTAATGCATAATACAAATTTACAAGTTCCGAAAAACTAAAAAACAAGTACAATTACAAGAGATCTATGACTAAATTAACATGTTTCTATACTAATTACCGCCTACCCAACTGCGACCAACATCAAACAATGTTGGAAGATGCGAAAGCACCACACTTGTCATAAAAATAAAAAACTATGAGGCCATAATTTTGTAATCCCACCCCTTCGACTCCTTACCGAACAACATCGGTCCCCACATATATGACTTCTTCCCACCTACAACACCTTAGAGGACAACTCCTCACCCATTATACCTTTACGCTGTTTCCCGGAGGTTAACACAAGAACCCGGACCCCAGATTTAACAAAAGAAAAAGGCTCAGACCTACACGCATTAGATGTTGGTGAAATTATTTGTCGAACCGGAGGGTTCTCCCAGCATACCCTGCAATGTCCAGAGCTAAATCCTCGATCAAACCGTCAACAAGTCACGTGGTAAAGATATCCAATATTTTATAAATCCAATAATTTTAATAACATCCACACCGCCGATCGTCACCATGGTCCCACAAATCGCCGCAGTTTTCGCGTCACACCTGATCATCAAGATCGACAATTCAGGGTCAAACCGAAATTTGACAATTTCCCCAAAAAGTTATAGCCATGAAAAATGGAAAATTTTGTGGCGCAGAAATACCCTTCGTAAGCGAAAGTTTTAGACAGCTCCAGGAAAACTTCTTTGTTTCCAACGTTCGTATTTAATAACAGTACTTTCGACATCAGAATAAGGTAGTGACCACCAACCGTTCTTTCGTTACTTTATATACCTTTGTATTGGTACGAAAAGAGTAAAAAAAAATTTTTTCTTTCATACGCCCCGAAAAGATAGCAAAGAAACCGTCTACGTTTTCCACCAAAGAAACCAGAACCAGACACCAGCAACAGAACGTCACAGACTTATTCCTCAATCCAGGCCCTCGAACTAGTCTTATCAGGTCGACCTGCTACCCTCCGACTAGATATTAGAGAAAAATAAGTTCGCTTAAGTTTGTTTACTGCGCCTAAGAATAACTGACGCGGAGAGAGAGTATCACATTATTTTTTGGGGTCGAAAGTTCATGGACAAAATGAACATATCACAATTATCATATTCTAAACATTGTATACTTATGTATAATAATCGAGAGTATTTCATTAATTATCGTCCAATTAAAAATTGTATTGAAATTCTTTTGTCAAATCCTGAAATACTTCAACATTTTATATTTAAATATGAAAATAAAAAGGTAAATATATATTAAATTCCGTCTTATTTTAAATATTTATAGAGTTTTATTAATCTTCTTATTTATATCAGCATCAAGGGGAAAAATCATATGCAAAACAAAATTCTGGAAATTGGTGGAAATATACGGAAGCTTCAATTCCATCTTCGGCATGTATTTTGTCCCTTATTCTTTATTCAGATGCAACTACAACAGACACATTAGAAAAAAGTTCATTACATCCTATTTACATATCTCTTGGAAATATTCCTACATGAAGAAGAAATAAGGAAGATGCTAAACAATTATTAGGATATTTTCCGATTTTATTTGCTAAAAATGAGAAAGAAAAGACATCTCCTGAATTTAAAAAATTAGTTCGTGAAACTTTTCATAAATCTTTAAAATTCTTATTAGATCCTCTATTTGAAAATAAAAATGGAATCGATTACAAAATTAATAACAGAATTATCTGGTTTTTTCTGAAAATATCTACTATAATTGGCGATTGGCCGGAAGCATGCACATATTCATTAACTTATAAATCCGCCAGTTCAAATTTTCCTTGCCATTTTTGTTTAGTTCAAAAGAATGATTTGATAGATACAATGCAAGATCAAATAATACTTCGTAACCATGAAAATATGATGGAACATTTTAACAATAATACTGGTCATTCGGTAAGTTTAGAACCGGTTGAAAATTACTTTTGGAATATTCCGTAAGTATTTGTATTTTTATTTATATTTTTATTTATATATTTTATGGATATATTCTAANAAATTCTTATTAGATCCTCTATTTGAAAATAAAAATGGAATCGATTACAAAATTAATAACAGAATTATCTGGTTTTTTCTGAAAATATCTACTATAATTGGCGATTGGCCGGAAGCATGTACATATTCATTAACTTATAAATCCGCCAGTTCAAATTTTCCTTGCCATTTTTGTTTAGTTCAAAAGAATAATTTGATAGATACAATGCAAGATCAAATAATACTTCGTAACCATGAAAATATGATGGAACATTTTAACAATAATACTGGTCATTCGGTAAGTTTAGAACCGGTTGAAAATTACTTTTGGAATATTCCGTAAGTATTTGTATTTTTATTTATATTTTTATTTATATATTTTATGGATATATTCTAACTTTATATATTTAAATCTAGAAATCTAAATATTTATGCAGCCATTGTACCTGATAGAATGCATCACTTGGATCTAGGTCTATATCACTATCAAATAGAATTCACTAAAGGAATACTTGGAAGATCATCAATAGATAAAATGAACGAGAGAATTGGAGCTATTCCAAGGTATCCAGGTTTAAAAATATTTTCAAAAGGGTTACAATTAATAGTCCGATTAACTGCAAATGAGCATAGAGATTTAATAAAGGTGATGGTATTTGTAGTTGATGGTTTATTAAATAATGATCTTTCGGAAGTCTATGTAAAATGGAACGAAATATATATATTGAGTAGATTAGAGATATTTAAAGAAAGTGATCTAGAAAAATTTCAGGTAATATTAATATATCATATTAAAATATTTAGCAATAATACTAACTTATTTTAATAATCATACAGAAGGCGATTAACGAATGGGCCAATCTGTTTGTCATTTTATTTCGAAAAAAATCGGATTCAAAAATGAAATTTCCAAAGTTTCACTCATGAATTTTCCACATCGTTGATACAATTCGGGAATACGGAGCAATTAATGGATATACTACTGAAACATATGAAAGTTTGCACAAGTCCTACGTAAAAACTCCATATCGTCTCAGTAATAAGAAAGGCATAGAAGAGCAAATAATGAAAACTGTAAATATACTTTAAAATATTATAATTATTTTTGTTATTACATAATATATCGAAATACTAATTATTTGTTTTAGATTCAGCGTAAAGCAATAATTAAGCGAAGAGTTACGGAAGAATTACACAAAACTCCAACCGCTTTGATCTACACTTCAAAATTATTTGAATTTAAACTTTTGGAAGCTTCCATATTTTTCGAACAACAAAAAAAGAATCTGGATTTAACTGAAAATATGATAAAAGGTTTTGCCAAATTTCTTGAGTGTTTGGACTCATTTTTCGATATGTTAGATATTATTTCAGCTGAAGACTGTCGAATAAAGATATTTGGTTCCNAAATAATGATCTTTCGGAAGTCTATGTAAAATGGAACGAAATATATATATTGAGTAGATTAGAGATATTTAAAGAAAGTGATCTAGAAAAATTTCAGGTAATATTAATATATCATATTAAAATATTTAGCAATAATACTAACTTATTTTAATAATCATACAGAAGGCGATTAACGAATGGGCCAATCTGTTTGTCATTTTATTTCGAAAAAAATCGGATTCAAAAATGAAATTTCCAAAGTTTCACTCATGAATTTTCCACATCGTTGATACAATTCGGGAATACGGAGCAATTAATGGATATACTACTGAAACATATGAAAGTTTGCACAAGTCCTACGTAAAAACTCCATATCGTCTCAGTAATAAGAAAGGCATAGAAGAGCAAATAATGAAAACTGTAAATATACTTTAAAATATTATAATTATTTTTGTTATTACATAATATATCGAAATACTAATTATTTGTTTTAGATTCGGCGTAAAGCAATAATTAAGCGAAGAGTTACGGAAGAATTACACAAAACTCCAACCGCTTTGATCTACACTTCAAAATTATTTGAATTTAAACTTTTGGAAGCTTCCATATTTTTCGAACAACAAAAAAAGAATCTGGATTTAACTGAAAATATGATAAAAGGTTTTGCCAAATTTCTTGAGTGTTTGGACTCATTTTTCGATATGTTAGATATTATTTCAGCTGAAGACTGTCGAATAAAGATATTTGGTTCCATTACATTAAAAAATATAAATATTTTACGTGCAACAAACAAATTCCAAAATTGACCATGGTTTAGTAATATAGCTATTGCTATGGATGATGCAGAACTTTTCGAATATCAGTCTGACAATGGAACTTGTTATGCACAGGTATATGCTAATTACAATATAACTTTAAATTATTGTAGAAGTTGATTTAACATGCTTTTTTATTTATTTAGACATTATTGATAACAGAAGTAATACTACCAAATAAATCACCATTTCATCTTGCACTTGTGTAATGGTACGATTTTAAATCTAAAAAAACTCCGTTCATTTATGGCTGTCCTTTATTAAAATTAGTAGAAATATACAATTTTATAGAAATAGAAGCAATCGAAGAAATAGTTCATATAGTTCCACGCTTTGATACAAAAGATGAATATTTTGTAATTTAACTGGACCAGTGAGGTCTCGACTTTATTCATTATTAAAATTTATTAAAAAATTACATTGAAGAATAGAGTCTGACTAAGTTAAGCTATTATTCATAACTTTACTACCGCCTAACCTACCACTGTAGAAAGTTTTTAACCTTTCTACTGGGAGGCTACAACCCCACCTACGTCTAGACAAAAGAAAATATTTGAAAGTATATCTACGTTATTTTTATAAACACTATTAATAATAAATTTTTTTATATCTATCCCTATATCATATAAATGTTTTTTCCGTTCTAAATATGTGTAATCTATGTAAGGCTTTTTACCTTTACTTTTTTTATCGGATTCACCAATATCATTTTTGATTTCCCAATTCAGAAAATCTTTACATCTGTTTTTCCAGCGACTGTATAATGTTTTTTTCCATGAACAAAAAATTTCCATTACCATATTTTTCCCGGTTTCTGTCGAATTAACCTTTTTTCTTATTAAACGGTATATTGATTTTGGAATGAGACCTTTAACCAGATCATTAAATTCGAATCTGTCCGAAGGTTGAGTACCAAGTATTTGTCTGTGGTAATTTANATAATAAATTTTTTTATATCTATCCCTATATCATATAAATGTTTTTTCCGTTCTAAATATGTGTAATCTATGTAAGGCTTTTTACCTTTACTTTTTTTATCGGATTCACCAATATCATTTTTGATTTCCCAATTCAGAAAATCTTTACATCTGTTTTTCCAGCGACTGTATAATGTTTTTTTCCATGAACAAAAAATTTCCATTACCATATTTTTCCCCGTTTCTGTCGAATTAACCTTTTTTCTTATTAAACGGTATATTGATTTTGGAATGAGACCTTTAACTAGATCATTAAATTCGAATCTGTCCGAAGGTTGAGTACCAAGTATTTGTCTGTGGTAATTTATCTTTAAAAAATGTCCTCTAGTAATTTTACTCATGAGATCATGAAGACCTACTTTTCCTTTTTCTTTTATGTATATTCGTTTAATTATCGATCGAAAAGTAGATTTAAGTATTTTTCCATAATCTGCACACATGAAGATATGTGAATTAGTTTCCTTGTATTTTTTGCAGAACGGACATTCTGTAGTCATGTATATGTTTGGTTTTCGGGTATGTAACGTAGCCATCGTCGGTAATTCCTCATTAAGTAATTTTAAGGAAAAAGCCCGCAGCAAGTTTTCTTTTGAATTAGTTTTATTATTGGTAATTTTCGTTTCGTGCCATGTTTCTATTGACCATTTCCAGTTTGTTTCATTTATGATGTTTTTGTTTAACCAATTGTTAATACGGTGTTGAAGAAACCATGTTGTTGTTGATTCAATCTCATCTTTCTTTTTAACGAATTCTTTAATTCCAGCGTCGATTTCTTGTTTATTCCATGTAAAGTGACATTGTTGTTCTCTTATAAAGTTTGGATTAATTTCAAAATTTGAACCTGAATTCACCCCTAATTTTGCTAATTTGTCTGCCTGCTCGTTAAGTAGATCTCCTTTATGCGCCTCTACTTTTTCTAAAACTATATTAAGTTCTTTAGTATTAATAATTTCTTTTATTACCTGTAAGACATGAGGATTGCTGTAGTTACTCCAGTGCTTGCCTTTTTTCCCCTCTATATATCCTTTTATTGCTTTAATTGATGATTCGCTATCTGTAAAGATTGTTATTGAGGTTTTATGAGATGCTACCCATAGAACTGAAAGAATTCCCCACAATTCTGCTCTAGTAGAAGAAGCCGGACCTTCTATATTACCCTTCCATGTAAACTGTCTTAAGATTGGGTCGTCTGTGATACAAACTGCCCCAAAACCCATTTTGTATTGATAAAAAACTTTATTATGTTCGCTATCTACTGATTTCGTCTTTTGTAAAGATCCATCTGTATATACTATTAACTTTTTATGTCGTAGTAGATTTGTTCGTATATTTTGAAACTGAGCTGAGGTTTCAGGATCTGTAATTATTATATTCTCTAGAAAATCTGTATCATTTATATTTTTTCTCAAATTTTTAAACTCTGCTTTTTTTGGTATATTATTATGGTATATGTTTAATGATCGAGGAGAGATGACCATTCTTGTTATCCGGCGTTTATCTGCTCTATTACTTGTTGAAAAAGCTGATTTTCAGGTCGGGAGAAGATGAATATTTTGTAAATAAATTTATATTTTAATTGTATTATATTATTATATAATTGTATTATATACCTATTATATTATATATTGTAATATAATTGTATTATATAGTTATTATATTATATATTGTATTGTATTATATAGTTATAAATTATTGAATATTTCGCTTTTCCGTTTATTTAAATATAAAAAATAAAAAAGAAATTATTGCATTAATTACTATATATTTTGTATTTGGGGAGAGAGCTTTTATATATAATCTCAAATAATACTATTAAATTTTTCAATATGCAAGAATATAATTAAAGGTATGTACAATACTATTAAATTATAATATGTTTCGAAAATGTATAACAAATTTCAAAATAAATTGTATTGTAATTAGAACAAATAATCAATCAAGAAAAAAAAACTTTTTAATATGCGAAAATTGATTAAAGGTATGTATAATATGTATAATACTATTAAATTATGATATGCGCAGATTTCAAAAATCAAAAGAAAAAAAACGAAATATGATGACCGATTTTGCTAATTAAAGATATATGTTAATAGATAATACGAATAATTCATGTAATGACAATTTCAAGTAGTTTAAATTACTAAATGTTGTAATGTATATTATAAATATCTGAATAAAAATGAGGCCTCACTGGTCGTTTAAAATAAAAATAAAATGTAATGACAATTTCAAAAGAATAAAGGACAATGATTTTTAATCACGACATATTTCGTTTAAGGAAGAAATGTAATGACAATACTTAATTTAATCATGAAATAAGGATTTTCAAAGATTAGTGTAATTTTAATCATAATACAAATATAAATAAAAAATATATAAAAAATATCAAAATTCTTCCAGCTTTATTTCAAAAATCAAAAAATATTTCAAATATTACAAATAATAAAATATTTAATAATTCTTTAAACATGTCAACAAGACTAAGTTATCACCAAAAAAAGCAAAATAAAAATAGAACAGCAATCGCCAGAATTTTTTCTGGTCATTCGAGATTTGTTAAATCGAAAAAAAGTGAAGTATCTACTTCAGCAACAGCAGAACCAACAAGACCAGCATCAAGAACAACATCAAGACAAGCATCACTACAACCACGACAAGAATCACCACAATCACAACCATCATCGCCACATGTAATAATAAGTCGTCACCCATCGCCATTGCCATCACAAACTACTTCAAGAAAACGAAGAAAGACAAAAACAGGAGTTACTGAAATTGGTGATGACGGTAAATTTTTGAATTTCTTCGAAATCCTTCGAAATATTTTAAATATACAAACTAATGTATTTACATTTAGATGATGATGCTCCACTTACCCGAAAGGAAGCAAAAACCTTTTTTAACGAATTAAAAAAAGAAATCTCTAATGTTCGAAAACTTCTGGAAATGAGTGGTGTCGGAGACTACACAACTGAAGAATCATTTATTAAAGTAAGTATTATATGTGAGATTTTCTTAAAATGAATTATATTTTTTACTTATTTGGTATTCTTTATAATAGGAATTTGTAGGGGAAATCGCCTCTTATTCTATTAATAAATATATATATCCAAATAAAAAAGAATTAAAAAAATCTGCTGGTGCCATTTCCGCCAAAAGTTATCCGGAGTATTTCGAACATTGGGAAGATGATCGGTGGAGTTATTACTATAGTAAATACATTCACAGCAGAGTAAGTATTGTTAAATTATTAAATTATATAAATTATATAAATTATAGTATAATAAATAATTTTTAATAAAATTTTAAAAATTTTCAAGCTC
>PQFF01000147.1:241524-288816 GCA_003547095.1 Diversispora epigaea
AATTTGAAGAAAAATCAGATGAAGAATCGGAATCAGAGGAGGAATCATCTGAAGAAGAAGAAAAAAAAGGTAAAGAAAGAGAAGAAAGAGAAGAGGAAGAAGAAAGAAGATGGGAAGGAGAAGAAAGAAGATTGGGGGAAGAAAGAATATTAGAAGAAGAAAGAGGAAGGGAAGAAAGACAGGAAGGAGAAGAAAGGCGGGAAGAAGAAGAAAGGCGGGAAATATGGAATGAGGAATTAATAGAAATAATTAGCGGAGGTCCAAGTACTTCGTAAATAACTGAAAAAAAATATATTATTTTTTATATTTTCATTAATACATTAGTGAACATTACAATTTTTTATTTTTCATTATTTTTTATTAAATAAATATGCGAAAAATACAATAATAATTTTTAAAAATCAAAATACAAAAAATATAAAAATGTTCGAAAAAAACTATAATAATATGTAATTTTGAATATTTTTTTAAAAAATAGAAAATAAAATTTGCAAAAATAATTCGAAAATCTTTGAAAAATTCCGAAAATTTGTTATTGATACTAAGGAAAAAAGAAAAGAAAAAAAAATATTAGAAACAATATTGAATAAACTGATTCAATCTCTGTGCACTGTTTTCTAACATCAGTAAATTTTTTTAAACGTAAGCCTTCGAAGTCCTTCATTCCGATAACCTTCGAATACCTCCAACATAAACGTAATATTTACGAAGGTTATTGGTACCGAAAACCTTCATTTTTATTAATAAAACGTAATACTCCGAAGGTTATTGATATCGATAACCTTCAATAACCTTCACTTTATCATAATAAACGTAATATTTGCGAAGGTTATTGGTCCGATAGCCTTCAATAACCTCTGAAAACGAAATTATTACAATAACCTCCAACATAAAAAATTTCCTGATGAAGTAAGCATGTTAGCGTCTGAGAGTATCCTACTTCTAGACAACAGGGGGTATCCTACTTTATGAATAACCCCCATTGAACGACTACCTGTTACCGCGATTATGGCGGAATGTCACCACAGGAAAATCGTAGTATAAGGGCTGTATTAATCAAGGAAAGGAACGTCGAGAACTAACAGCGTTTTACTATCAGAACTCCACCCCGCCCATCACTTTAATACAACCGAAGGGACTCAAGAAGATTCACTGGAGTCTCAGACGACCCGGAAACACAACATCAAATGAAGATTTTACGGATAGCAACTGGCGTCCAACCTCGTCAAAAACCAACATACTTACTTAAGAAATAAATAAGTTTTTGAAAATTTCTGGAAAAAGAGTATAGTTTTTTGAAAAAGTTCAAAACAAAATAAATAAGTTTTTGAAAATTAATGGAAAAAGAGTATATAGTTTTTTGAAAAAGTTCGAAACAAAATAAGTTTTTGAAAAAAAGTATATAGTTTTTTGAAAAAGTTTGAAACAAAATAAGTTTTTGAAAAAGAGTATATAGTTTTTTGAAAAAAGAGTATATAGTTTTTAAAATTTCTGGAAAAAGAATAAATAAACAAGATCATTTTGTGAAAAAGTTTGAAACAAAATAAATAAACAAGATCATAAATAAACAAGATCATAAATAAACAATAAATAAACGAAAATTTTCGAAATTTTTTAAAACAATAAACTTTCGAAAATTTTTAGGTAAATATTTTCGTAATAATTACGAAAATTTTCAAAAATTTTTTAAAACGTCAAAATTACGGAAAATAGCATTCGTAATATTACGGAATTTTAACGTTTCAATAACTTTCGAAAATTTTCGAAAATTTCCGTAATATTACACGAAAAATTACGGAAATTTAATATCATGTTAAAATTACGGAATATTACGCCCGAAAAAATTTCCTGATATTAAAGATTTTTTTTTATTCCAATAATGTCTTTTTTTATTTCCAATAGTGTATTCATTATTTTAATTTGTTTTTTTTTATCTAAATTAAAGAAATTCAACATTAATTATATTATAATATATTTAATTATCTTTTAAACTGATATATAACGTTTATTACCTTCAAATTTATTAGTTTTCTTTTTTTTGTTTGTTTCAACATCCAATAAAAATGATTCTTAGAATCTTTTTATGGAGATTAGAAAAGATGTGGATTGAGTTGATGCAGTAAAAGTTAACACAGTAAGAGTTAAAGTGGAACAAGTTGATTTTGTTGAGATTAAGTTTGATTTCAATTTTGAAGTTGAAATTGATTTTGTTATTGCTATGGATCTTGATGCTAATTTTGATAAGAGAGTAAATACTGAAGCAGATTTTGTAATTGAAACTGGCATTAATGATGATATCACCATTGCTTCTAATGCTTCTTCATTGTCATTATTATTGTTTTTTTGGATTTTTTGTATTACGTAACTTTGTATAATATACAAATAAAATATATTTTTATTTATTACATATTTCAATATATAACGAAATGTTTCGTTATATATATATTATTATAATTTCTCTTCTTTAAATAATATTTTGATATTATTTTATCTCAAATAATACTCTTTATATAGATTTATCTCTACTTCTTTAACAAATAAATTAAATATTTATATTTACCATTCTTTTTTCTTGTGCAATATTTATAGCAGGCTATCTTGACTCTTACATCAGTAAATTTTTTTAAACGTAAGCTTTCGAAGTCCTTCACTCCGATAACCTTCAAATACCTCCAACATAAACGTAATATTCACAAAGGTTATTGGTACTGAAAACCTTCATTTTTATTAATAAAACGTAATACTCCAGAGGTTATTAATATCGATAACCTTCAATAACCTTCACTTTATCATAATAAATGTAATATTTGCGAAGGTTATTGGTCCGATAACCTTCAATAACCTTTGAAAACGAAATTATTACAATAACCTCCGACATAAAAAATTTCCTGATGTAAGTGTAGTTAGTTGAAATTGAAGAAAAAATTTTGTTGAAAAGTAAAAAAAAAGATATTTTCTAAAAAGGACTTTGTTAAGTTGACTTAAAAATACTAGAATATAACATTAGTATTACGTTATATAACATTTTTATTTGAAAAGTTCAATTAAAAATATTAATATATTATTTATTATATTTAATATAAATAATGTAAATAAAGGATTTTTGTAATTACTTAACATCATATTGTAAAGTGAAACAAAAAAAAATTAATTATTTGCATGTATAATTTAAAAAANATCTCTGTGCACTGTTTTCTAACATCAGTAAATTTTTTTAAACGTAAGCCTTCGAAGTCCTTCATTCCGATAACCTTCGAATACCTCCAACATAAACGTAATATTTACGAAGGTTATTGGTACCGAAAACCTTCATTTTTATTAATAAAACGTAATACTCCAGAGGTTATTAATATCGATAACCTTCAATAACCTTCACTTTATCATAATAAATGTAATATTTGCGAAGGTTATTGGTCCGATAACCTTCAATAACCTTTGAAAACGAAATTATTACAATAACCTCCGACATAAAAAATTTCCTGATGTAAGTGTAGTTAGTTGAAATTGAAGAAAAAATTTTGTTGAAAAGTAAAAAAAAAGATATTTTCTAAAAAGGACTTTGTTAAGTTGACTTAAAAATACTAGAATATAACATTAGTATTACGTTATATAACATTTTTATTTGAAAAGTTCAATTAAAAATATTAATATATTATTTATTATATTTAATATAAATAATGTAAATAAAGGATTTTTGTAATTACTTAACATCATATTGTAAAGTGAAACAAAAAAAAATTAATTATTTGCATGTATAATTTAAAAAAAAATTTTGAAACGAAAGTTTCGAAATTTTTTTCTTAAAGTTATCTCTTTATTTTTTGTGATAAGTAAACAACCTTTATGGGGTAAGTGTTTAAATAGTATTTTACCATTTGATAATTATTAACACAGATCATACATAAATAGTATAACCAGTTTTTTAATAATGGTGTATAACAGAATATTTTATTTTTAATCTAATATCTAATTTTCTCACAAATTTGTTTATTTATTCCCATCAAATTCCTTCTATATAATGTTACATATGTATTTCCTTCCTTTAATATAATGAGGAGTATTATTTTTAAAATATTTTATGATTACGAATCTGACAAATTCCTTCTATATTATATGTTTCATGACATTTTTTTTCTTTGTTTAAGAAAATGTTATATTATTTTCAAATAAACTTCTTTTTTACAATAATTAAAATATATTACGAATATTTTTTATAATTTATAAATTTTATGAAGTTCTCTTTGAAGAATTCTGATTAAATATGTATTTAATATAGATAATTTTGTAGTATAGAATTATAATAACGTTGTATTACGTTTTAAATCAATAATAAACTAGTAATAAATTTTCAAATTTAAAAATTCACAAGTATTAAAGTATTTAAATAAATTATTTTATTAACCATTTCTATTAATTATTTATTTAACGATAATAATAACTTTTGCATGTTCTTTTTGTAATCGTGTTCTTTCAAACCATTTTGTTTATAGTTAGCACGTTGGTACTTTTTTTTTTATATATTATCTTTATTTTATTATTATTTTTTCCTTCTTTTATTTTTTATTTATTTATTTATCCATTATTTATTGTTATTTATCATCAACCTTACTCTTATTTTTATTCTTATATTTCTTATTTCTTATTTTCTTTATTACTTTTCTTTTGCTTTTTTATTATCTTATTAATTTTCACGATACGATCGTCACATGTCACGTGCAATGATGATCGATGAATCAATTAATGGCTGTGTTCGGTCACGTGATTTCCGCGCCCACTTGTTCTAGAGAACAACCACTTGTCCTAGAGAACCACCACTTGTCAGGGAGAATTATCGCTTGTTCTAGACGACCACTACTATCCATGGCATGCTATCTTGAATACTTTTATTGAATTTTAGTGGCTCTGTAGCAATAGATAGATTATAATCATGTATTTATTCTTATATTAATTAATAGATTTTTTATATAGTTGTAGTAGATAATTAGAAAAGGTATAAAAGGATCTTAATTTTATTGATGGTTCAAAAGGTCCAGAGTAAGAAACTATTGAGAAACACTCGAAATAATTATTAATAGCCATTAGAAATAATAGAAATTTTACAATTATTAGATAATTCTTATACCCTTTTATTAAAATTATAAGATAATTTTATTAAATAAAGAAAAGAATTTTGATTCCCATACATATTTCATTTTGATCTTAAATGAATTTATCTATTATTTTCTAAATAAAACAACTGTCTTTCTAATAAAATAAAATACTTGATTGCAGTCCCACCTTTACAAATATATAAAATTAGTAATTTCTATAAAATTAATTATCAAATTCATTTCTCCCGCCTAATTTTTTGTGTAACTATTAATTTTGAGATTACATAATTTAATCAGATTATCTACAAACCCTTGCAAAATCTTGTGATCTTGCAATTCCCCTTGAAAACTTAATACTCACCCTTATTTTCTCTTTTTTCCTATAATATTTTAAATCTATCTACATTATCTTACTTACCCTTGATCACTACCAGCTAAACCATAGTACTTTTTCTTATTAAAATACTATTGCTCTCCCAAAAGGTAGTATCAACATTAAGATGTTTCGAAAATTATGCTTCAAGTAGTTCTAAAGAAATTTTTATTCAAAATAAATCTAATATCATTATGTCTGAACAAGAAGTAATTAATATTAATGAAATATTATAAAATCTGTTATATAATATTATTAATTTTTAATAATACTTTATTTATATAGGATAATAGCAAAAATAATCAAAATAATGAAATAATTTATATATTGGATAATGAATCTAGATCTAGTCTAAGAAGCAACAGAATCAATGACATTATACAAAGTGTGAAAATTTCTTATTATAATCTTTCGATTATTATCAAATATATATAACCAATATAAATTATAAAGTTGAAATAGATAAACGTTCGCAAAGTATTGATAATCTAACATTTGAGAAATAGGCATCTATACAATATGAAGAGCCTGCATTCAGAGAATCTGAATTTGAAACTGAAGAATTTAAATTTGAATCTAATAAATCTGAATCTGATAAAACTGAATCTGAATCTGATAAAACCGAATTCGAATCAGATAAAACTAATAATGAATCTGACAAATTTAAAGAATTTGAATTAGCAGAAGAAAAAACTGACACTGGTTGAAAATTTATAAAGCTTACACCTATCGGGTACCGGATAGGTGTAGATTTTATAAATTTTCAACCAGTGTGAAACCATACCAAAATTTCCAAACAATACCTATTCTGATTTAATGATATTAATTATCCAACATAACTTAAATAATAAAGTCGGAAACACAATAATACGTTTTTTTTAATAAATATTCAAACCTACCGACATCATCTCTTCCCAAAAACATAGAACAAGAAAAAAAATTAACAGATAGGATGAAATTAATTAACTTATTAAATAAAGAAAATATAATAACAAAGATTATATCATATATTATTGGCCTATAATAAATTGTATTAAAAATATTTTATCAATAAATGATATACATAATAATATTACGTTTAATTTTAAAAATGATCAGATAATTAATTTTAACAATATAATATTATAAATTATTATTTTTTAACACTATATACCGTTTTATAGTCAAATAATAATAGAAATTACAATGAACAATATATCGCCAATTGGTGAGCAAAAACAGAAAAAACCATACCAATTGGTTCATATCCATTATTAATCATATTATATTCTGACACTTCAACTATACACTCACCTGCCAAAAGTATCTGGTCAACTATTTTTTAATAAATTTTTTAATAAATTTTTAAGGTGAATTATAACACAAGGAATGATTCAAATTGTATAAACTTTTTTTTAAAAGAATCCTCTACCAAAGAGCTATCATATGATATCTTATTTGTTAAAATCTGATACTTTCTTGTGCAGTAATTGTGTTTTANATATTAATTATCCAACATAACTTAAATAATAAAGTCGGAAACACAATAATACGTTTTTTTTAATAAATATTCAAACCTACCGACATCATCTCTTCCCAAAAACATAGAACAAGAAAAAAAATTAACAGATAGGATGAAATTAATTAACTTATTAAATAAAGAAAATATAATAACAAAGATTATATCATATATTATTGGCCTATAATAAATTGTATTAAAAATATTTTATCAATAAATGATATACATAATAATATTACGTTTAATTTTAAAAATGATCAGATAATTAATTTTAACAATATAATATTATAAATTATTATTTTTTAACATTATATATCGTTTTATAGTCAAATAATAATAGAAATTACAATGAACAATATATCGCCAATTGGTGAGCAAAAACAGAAAAAACCATACCAATTGGTTCATATCCATTATTAATCATATTATATTCTGACACTTCAACTATACACTCACCTGCCAAAAGTATCTGGTCAACTATTTTTTAATAAATTTTTTAATAAATTTTTAAGGTGAATTATAACACAAGGAATGATTCAAATTGTATAAACTTTTTTTTAAAAGAATCCTCTACCAAAGAGCTATCATATGATATCTTATTTGTTAAAATCTGATACTTTCTTGTGCAGTAATTGTGTTTTAAATAAAATTAACCAAAAATGCTAAATTGAATTAATGACAGTAATATCTTTCGATTTCAATAACTATTTATCGTAAGTACCAACTATCTTATACAGACTTGTAGCTAAAGCTCTCAACGGTTCGGTTCGGTCCGGTTTGGCAGTAAAACCGAAACCGAACCGAAACTTCCGGTTCGGATTCGGTTTGAAACCGGGAACATGAATACTCAAACCGAAACCGAACCGAAACCGAGCCGGTTTAAACCGAACCGAACCGGGTTTTTTCGGTTTAAATATTATTTTTTTTTTTTACCTTCCAATAACGCGAAACTAATTATACAATAATTTTTTTATAATAATTCTTTCAGATCTGTATTTCATCTTTTAATATTATCTTATCCTTAAATTACCAGTTAAAATTATATTAATTTTATATTGAATATTTTATTTATTAATGAAAAAATAGATCCAAAATTAATTAAAACTAATTTTAAAATTATATCAAATATCTTAAAATTATCCAAAATAAATTTTTAAAACTATATAAAATTAATTTTAAACTTATATAAAATAAATTTTAAAAACTATATTTAAAATTATAGAAAATTAATAAAAAAATTTACATAATTTAATTATTTTCATTAATATCATTAATATTTTAAATGATTCTTTATCAACAACAATAAAAGATTGATCATCAGCTACAATCCAATTTATCAAATCTTCAATCCAATTCTCTTGAGTAAATATCTACGATTTATTTAAAGTTAATATTAAAAAATGAAGTTTAAAGAATTAACCTGTTTCGATTTCATGAACTACTTTCTAATCTCCATGTCTGTCACTAATTAAACTTATTCACCACAATTAGTAATATCTCCATTTAAATTTTCAAACAGATTGAATAAATATTCACAGATAAATTAACGATTTAATCTCCTTTAAAAAAACGTTGATTTCTTCGCGAATATTTGTTCAATTTGTATGAAATTTTAAACAAAGATACTACTAAATGTAATAAATAAGTTTAATTAGTGATGGAAATAAAGTTTAAAAAGCAGTTCTCAAGATTGAAATTGGTAAAGTTGTACAGTTAATATAATATAAAAAAAATTTATACATGCCAATGCTGTTTTTGATTTAAAAAATTTATCCAATGGTCGTGAAGTAGATATTTCTGGATTCAAATTTTTATGTTCACGAGAAATATGGCTTCTTCATGTAGAAGTTGAACTATCTTTAGCAGCCTTATAACTTTTACTAAAATATAAAAGGTCAAAAGTATATACATTTAATATTTTATATATTTACATTATATACATATATCTTTCTTTAATACGCACACGCAATGATTATATCTATTTTCTTCTTTATTTAAAGTAAAAAACTGATAGATAGAGGCTTTTCTTTTATTATTGGCATTATCACTATTATTGCCGTTATTATTAATTACTGTTAAATTGTTATTGCTTGCTTCTGTTAAATTACTATTACTGGTTTCTCTTGAAACTGATGGTTCATTATGTTCTATATTTTCTTGAGAATTTTCTGATTCAGTATCACTTATAATCTCGGCCATTATAATTATAAAAAAAATAATTGTCAAAAAAAAATCTAGATCTTTATTAATATAAATAGATGGTGAAACCATGACAATATATAAACTGAAAATTTCGGTTTCAGTTTCAGTTTTTCGGTTCGGTTTCTATGAATAAACTGAAACCGAACCGAGATATTCAGTTTGTATATTTAATAAACCGAAACCGGACCGAACCGAAACCGGCGGATCGGTTTCGGTTTTTATCAAACCGATTGAGAGCTTTACTTGTAGCTTATAACAAGAGCTACAACTTTTATTAATACCATATTTGACATTTTCTAATTAAAATCAGAACTTTACTTAGACACGACTAAAAATGATCGAAATTATTAAAAATTTGACTTGATATTAACAAATAATTATCAATTGTTCTCATATATAAAACTTTATTTTTTACTAAACGTAATACTAAGTAATCTTAAAGACAAATATATTGTGCACCTGTCACAAAAATATTAGACCTTTGTCATATACCTGCCGCCCAAATTCAAAATCCAAATGCCGAAATCCCAAATGCCAAAATCCCAAATCCCAAATTATAATTAGTATTTTTTGCCAAAATCCCAAATCCCAAATCCCAAATACTAGTAATTTGTGCATTTTGGCATCCCAAATCCCAAATTATTTGGAATTTGGGCAACATATATACTTTGTCATAAGAATTGAAAAAATAAATAATGTTTGAATTTTAATATATAATTGTTAATTATTTATTATTTAACAATAAAACATTAGAAATGAGTTTAATTAACCTTAAAGATAGGTAAATTGAGGAAGTTTTTATATGTAACAACTTTTGAAAAATATTACATCGGAATAAAGTGATCAGCAATCATTTGTCACAAAATCCTTATTAGATTTATCTATAAATTTCAAAGACGAATTGTAACAAAATAGATAATCAAAATTATATAAAACTTTTTTTTAAACAAATTTCCTAATCAAGAGCTATCATATGATACCTTGTGTGTTAAAATTGGATATATACTTGCACATAAATTTTGGTTTAAATGAAATTAACCAAAAATATTCAATTGTATAATTGATCGTAAAGTCTTTTGATTTTGATGAATATTTATCGTAGATATCAACTATTTTATACAAACTTGTAGCTTAACTATACATGTTCCCAAAATTGATTTTGGATTTTTGAGATATTTTGACTTTTTGAGATTTATGCAAAATCTATTCTATATATGGAAGTAAAAAAAGTACCCAGTTATGTGTATCTTCAATCAAAAAATAAATCTGGGTGGTCAAAAAATTTCAGATTTTAAGTAAAATAATTTCGTCTTCTATGAAAAACTATTTCGACTTTTTTTCCCAAACAGATTTCTTTTTTGTTTCGCAGATTTTTTTGTTTCACAAATTTCTTTTTTGTTTTGCGGATTTCCTTTTTGTTTTGTGGATTTCTTTTCTGTTTTGTGAATTTCTTTCTTTTTTATTCCGCGAATTTCTTTTTGTTTCGCAGATTTTTTTTTTGTTTCATGGATTTCTTTTTAGTTTTGCTGATTTCTTTCTTTGTGTTTCATGGATTTCCTTTCTGTAGTGATGTTCTCTGGAAGTTGGAAGCACTATTGAATTTCCAATTCCAATCCTTCCAATAGGCTTATTATAAAACACATGACATAAATATTATAAAAATTTATTAAATATATTGTATTTATATGATATAATTTATTAAATTTTATTAGTTTGATATTGTATTTGTATATTGTATTTAAGTATTCCAAAGTATTAAAAAAAGAATTAAACAAATTTTTAATTTCCTATTTGCTTTTTTATCAATTATCAAATATTCATATTCATTTAAAAGATCATATTAAAAGCATTGGAAATATTGAAACTTTAGTTATTATATACAATAGCCAAAGTATTTGATTGGAAGATTTCAATGCACGTGAGACATTGGAACTTCCAATTCTTCTAATAGAACTTCCAATGGAACTTCCAATGAAATTTTATTGAAATTGGAAGTTCCAATGTCTCACGTGCATTGAAATCTTCCAATCAAATACTTTGGCTATTGTATATAATAACTAAAGTTCCAATATTTTCAATGCTTTTAATATGATATGATCTTTTAAATGATAGGAAATTAAAAATTTGTTTAATTCTTTTTTTAATACTCTGGAATACTTAAATACAATATACAAATACAATGTCAAACTAATAAAATTTAATAAATTATATCATATAAATACAATATTGATAAAATTTAATAAATTTTTATAATATTTATGTCATGTGTCTTATAATAAATATCTTCCAATGAAAATTTATTGGAATTGGAAACCTATTGGAAAGATTGAAATTGGAAGTCCAATAGTGCTTCCAATTTCCAGAAAACATCACTGCCTTTTTGTTTCGCGGATTTCTTTCTTTTTGTTTCGTGGATTTCTTTTTGTTTCGCAGATTTCTTCTTTTTTATTTTGCAAATTTCTTCTTTTTTTTTCGCGGATTTTTTTTTGTTTCACGAATTTTTTTTTGTTTCGCAGATTTTTTTCTTTTGTTTTGCGGATTTCTTTTTGTTTCACAGATTTCTTCTTTTTTATTTCGTGGATTTTCTTTATGTTTCGCAGATTTCTTTTTTATTTCGCAGATTTTTTTTGTTTCCCGAATTTCTTCTTTTTGTTTCACAGATTTCTTTTTTTNTTATTATATACAATAGCCAAAGTATTTGATTGGAAGATTTCAATGCACGTGAGACATTGGAACTTCCAATTCTTCTAATAGAACTTCCAATGGAACTTCCAATGAAATTTTATTGAAATTGGAAGTTCCAATGTCTCACGTGCATTGAAATCTTCCAATCAAATACTTTGGCTATTGTATATAATAACTAAAGTTCCAATATTTTCAATGCTTTTAATATGATATGATCTTTTAAATGATAGGAAATTAAAAATTTGTTTAATTCTTTTTTTAATACTCTGGAATACTTAAATACAATATACAAATACAATGTCAAACTAATAAAATTTAATAAATTATATCATATAAATACAATATTGATAAAATTTAATAAATTTTTATAATATTTATGTCATGTGTCTTATAATAAATATCTTCCAATGAAAATTTATTGGAATTGGAAACCTATTGGAAAGATTGAAATTGGAAGTCCAATAGTGCTTCCAATTTCCAGAAAACATCACTGCCTTTTTGTTTCGCGGATTTCTTTCTTTTTGTTTCGTGGATTTCTTTTTGTTTCGCAGATTTCTTCTTTTTTATTTTGCAAATTTCTTCTTTTTTTTTCGCGGATTTTTTTTTGTTTCACGAATTTTTTTTTGTTTCGCAGATTTTTTTCTTTTGTTTTGCGGATTTCTTTTTGTTTCACAGATTTCTTCTTTTTTATTTCGTGGATTTTCTTTATGTTTCGCAGATTTCTTTTTTATTTCGCAGATTTTTTTTGTTTCCCGAATTTCTTCTTTTTGTTTCACAGATTTCTTTTTTTTTGTTTTGCGGATTTCTTTTTTTTGTTTCGCAGATTTCTTTTTTTGTTTCGCAAATTTCTTTCTTTTATTTCGCGGATTTTTTCTTTTTTATTTCACGAATTTCTTTCTTTTGTTTCGTGGATTTTTTTCTTTTGTTTCGTTATACCTGCCGCCCAAATTCAAAATCCAAATGCCGAAATCCCAAATGCCAAAATCCCAAATCCCAAATTCCAAATCCCAAATTATGATTAGTATCTTTTGCTGAAATTTCAAATCCCAAATACTAGTAATTTGTATATTTTAACATCTCAAATCCCAAATTATTTGGGATTTGGGTAACACGTATATGTTTCGTGAATTTTTTTTTTTGTTTTCAGATTTTTTCTTTTTTATTTCGCGAATTTCTTTCTTTTATTTCGTGGATTTCTTTTTTGTTTGCGGATTTCTTTTTGTTTCCCAGATTTTTTCTTTTTTGTTTCGCAGATTTTTTTCTCTTGTTTCGCAGATTTCTTTCTTTTGTTTCGTGAATTTCTTTTTTTTTATTTTGCGGATTTTTTTTTGTTTCACAGATTTTGCGAATAAAAGAGTTTAAAAGTTTTTTTTTTAATTACAAGGTTACAGCTTACTGAAAAATACCCTAACGCCAAAGATTACCTAATGAGGACTCTCTATCCTAGCCGACATGCATGGGCCCGTATTAACAGCAAGTAGTAGTTTATATAATCTTGCTGATGTACTTGATGCAAGACTTCAAACAAGACAAAGTGGAATTGTTTCTTTGAGTATCACACCATGTTGTCATGCATGGGAATTATATCAGTTGGTCATGACCTTTTTCCAGAAATCGATAAACAAATGACTAAATACCTTACTCCCCACATATTGTCTGTGGAACAGTCAAAAATGGCACAATACCTATATTTTGTTGTGAATCAAATAAATCTCACAAATGATAATGAGGTAAATAAAATCTGGTATAAATATTTGAAGTTATTTATGTATCTAACATTTTTGTTTAGGATTTTAGTAGTCTTGAAGTGGGAGATGAATTTGTTGAAAATTTGTATGATGCTAAACAAATTTTGTTGAAATCAATGATCACTGAAGTTGATGAAGAAAATATTCAAAAAGTGTGGAAAATTACAGATATATGACTTCAAAACAGCAAATACTTACATTTCGTGGTGGTAGTTGATTCCATTTCATATCTTTGTTCTTGCATGTCTAATATATCTCGCGACATCATTTGTTGCCATTATTTCTGAATGATGATGTATTCAAAAATCGCGGGATTTCATATTCAAATGATTCCCTCACAATAGTATACTGATGCCCAAAAAGACAACAATATAGTTACTGAAGCTTGCTGCTTCATAAATAAAGAATCTGCAAAGAATTATTCAAATGAATTACTAACTCTGAATTCCTCAACAATACCCAAGTCTGTGACACATGTTCTATGTCGTGCAGCACAACGAAAACTCAAATATGGAGAAGTGTGGAGATTGGCACGACATGCAGCTCAACTCACTGTTGAGTATAACAATTACAGCGAAATGGTTACGTGGTTGAAAGAATTTATTAGGTGACACAAAGAAATAGTGGCTGGGTCAGTACAAGAATTTATTCAATACAGAGAAATAGCGGCCGGATCAGTACAGAATCAGGATTTTCAAGAATTTACCGAAATTCAAGACGATGCAAACAAAGAAAATGAACTAGGGCTAATCAAAAATCTATTAGTGTCACGACGAAAAGGGCGTTGTCACGGGAGTACTTTCCTACATCCCACTTACAGTTCTTTTAAGGAGTTTATAGTCCTTCCCGTTAGGTACAAGACTTTCAGTTTGGTTATCTCTTTATTTTTAGAAGGCACCAGTTAGTTTTTAGTTAAAACTAACAAACTAATTATTCTTTTAAGTCATTATAACTTCGCTACTTCCATTAATAACTTCATTATTAATAATTACTTTTATTAATAACTTCATTTATTAATAACTTCTTTTAATAATAAATCCTTTTATTAATAATCTTAGAACTTCCTTTATTATGAACTTCCTTTATAGATAACTTCCTTATAATTCATATTTTAGATACTTCCATCTTCTATTAAAGATATTATTTTTAATTCATTAGTACTTCCTTTATTAAACAATTTTAATAAACATTATATCAAATAAATACGATAATAAATCTCTTTAATTATTTTTATTTAATATTTATTAATATTTTATTTAATAGTCACTTCCTAATAATACAATTATATTTTTATAATTATAATATTAACTTCCTTTGAGCTAAAAGTTGAAACTAAAAGCTGAACTGCTAAAAAGCTAAAGAAACTAAGTCGAACAACTATCCTTTTTATAACTTTTTGGACTACTGTGCCATTACTGTGCATTAATACTATTGGTTAATATATTTACCATATAACTTACTAAATATAGAATATTTGTTATACTAATAATTAATACTAATTAATACTATATAATAATAATTAATACTAAGCAATACTAATTAATGATAATTAATAATAATTATAAACTATTTGTGTAACTATATCACGTGAACATGTGACTTGTGTTACTTACATTTTTGTGTAACTAAACTATTTGGCTTGCTATTTACATGTTAATAAATATTACTAATTATTGTTAATCGTTATTAAATAAATTATTATGTTAATATTTATATTTTCATTTGTTAAATAATTATTCTAATNGTCACTTCCTAATAATACAATTATATTTTTATAATTATAATATTAACTTCCTTTGAGCTAAAAGTTGAAACTAAAAGCTGAACTGCTAAAAAGCTAAAGAAACTAAGTCGAACAACTATCCTTTTTATAACTTTTTGGACTACTGTGCCATTACTGTGCATTAATACTATTGGTTAATATATTTACCATATAACTTACTAAATATAGAATATTTGTTATACTAATAATTAATACTAATTAATACTATATAATAATAATTAATACTAAGCAATACTAATTAATGATAATTAATAATAATTATAAACTATTTGTGTAACTATATCACGTGAACATGTGACTTGTGTTACTTACATTTTTGTGTAACTAAACTATTTGGCTTGCTATTTACATGTTAATAAATATTACTAATTATTGTTAATCGTTATTAAATAAATTATTATGTTAATATTTATATTTTCATTTGTTAAATAATTATTCTAATTAAATACAAAGTTAAATAATATAATGGTTATACGATTTGATATATTTCTGTTATGGTAATTCTATCCAGTAACAGCGTCCAGAAACTAAACGTTATAAATCTGCGACTGAAAAAAAGGAAAATCATGTGCATATGCATGTGGTACATGCAATCAACTAGGACATAATAGTACAACGTGTCAAAATCACGTTTATTAAATCTGGTGACATAATATCACGATAATCCATGTTATATAAATAAAAAATATAAAATAAATAAAATAAAAATTATAGTAGGCACATGATTGTTACATTTTTTTAATAAAAATTTCTGACACTATTTTTCGAGATTGTTCCTGGAACGGGGTGTTTTAATTAGATTTATCCATATTTATATATTACAAAATATTATTATTTTTTTTCAAAAATATTATTATTTTTTTCACAAATAATAAAATTGATTATTATAAATCACAATATAATAAATCAAATAGAAGGAGTTCTTAGTCAACAATCGAATGAAACTATTGATATTATCACAACTCTTTCTATGAATAAATATACGTTTGGAGTGAAAGAAACAACTAGAATGTCAATTTATAATGTCATCCTTGTAAACGTGAATAATATTGTTATAGAACTAAATGAAATAATTAATAAAGTTTATAAAAAAAAAATATTTAATTATATTTTAAAATTTATTTTTTATTTATTAATTATATTATTTATTTGTTTATTTTCTCACGTCAATGGGGATAATATTAAAATGAACTTAAATATTAATTTTTTTTATTTCAATATAGAATTTATATTTTTTGTACAATGATATTATAATAAAAAATATTAAATAATATAAATAATATAATTAAATTATATAGCGTTATATAACGTAAATTTATTATTTCTACTATTGTCCTACTATTTTAGCACCTTCAGTATCACCACCTGTTGTATCATCTTTTTCTCGTGTAGTATCAGGAGTATCAAGAGATTCAAAAAGTCGAGGAGAACCAACCCGAGGAGAAGTAAGCCGAGAAGAAACAAGCTGAGAAGAAGCAAGCCGAAAAGAACTAAGTCAAGGAGAATCAAGTCAAGGAGAATCAAGTCAAGGAGAAGGAACATGACCTCCAAAGGTTTTTCTCCTTTTTGAACTTCTTTTCTCCTCCTCCCATTCTTTGGATTCCTCTTCGGTTGTTTCTTTTACTTCTAACTTTCTATCTCTAAGCTTTAATGGCAGTTTTTTTTGAAGTTTCCACTAAAAAATATAAAATTATATTAAAAATTATTTATAACGAAATATTACGATTTTTAACAATACACTTACAAAATTTATTTTCATTTGTTTTTTTAATAAATTTTCTGAAATTTGAATTCCCTTTATCTTGAAATTTAAAAAAAGTTAAGCTATTGCAATATCCCACGTAATATACATATTAGAGATTTTTTTTTTAGATCTCTAAACTCTATTTAAAATAATTTTCATATATGTACGATTATCTGAAAAAATTTCAAATAGCTTGCAGTAGTGTTGTTAACAGTCCGGCTTGGTCCGACTTGAGACCCAAGTCAAGCCAAACCGTTAGCAAGTCAAGCTGAACCGGACCGAACCCCATTGACTTGAAAGTACAAGTCAAACCAAGCTGGACCGAACCGTTCAAGTCGATGGGGCCGAATGGGGTTGATGGGGTCGATAGGTTGACTGACCCCATCAGCCCCATCAGCCCCATTAGCCCCATCAACCCCATCGACTTCGATTACAAGTCAATGGGGTTGATGGGGCTGATGGAGTTAATGGAATTAATTAATTCAAAATTATTATTATTATTTATTTTCCATCGGTTCCATCAACCCCATCGACTTTGATTATAAGTCGATGGGGTTGATGGGGTTGATGGGGTTGATGGGGCTGATGGTTAATCAATTAAAAATTATTATTATAATAAAATAAAATAAAATATAAAAATAATAACACATGATATAGTTCAACTCTATCAGTCCCATCGGTCCCATCAGTTCCATCAACTTCAATTAGAAGTCGATGGGACCGATGGGTCAATTAAATTTATTAATCAAAAATTATTATATTATAAAATAAAATAAAACGTAAAAATAATAACATATGATTGGCCCCATCGGTCCCATCGACTTGCCATCGACTTGGCGACTTGAAGTCAAGCCAAACCGCAAGTCGATCGACTTGAAGTCGAACTGGACCGATGACTTGAAACTCTCAAGTCGAACTGGTTCAGCCCCATCGGTCCGGTCCGGTTCGGTTTGGTCCAGCTTGGACTTAACAANAGCCCCATCAACCCCATCGACTTCGATTACAAGTCAATGGGGTTGATGGGGCTGATGGAGTTAATGGAATTAATTAATTCAAAATTATTATTATTATTTATTTTCCATCGGTTCCATCAACCCCATCGACTTTGATTATAAGTCGATGGGGTTGATGGGGTTGATGGGGTTGATGGGGCTGATGGTTAATCAATTAAAAATTATTATTATAATAAAATAAAATAAAATATAAAAATAATAACACATGATATAGTTCAACTCTATCAGTCCCATCGGTCCCATCAGTTCCATCAACTTCAATTAGAAGTCGATGGGACCGATGGGTCAATTAAATTTATTAATCAAAAATTATTATATTATAAAATAAAATAAAACGTAAAAATAATAACATATGATTGGCCCCATCGGTCCCATCGACTTGCCATCGACTTGGCGACTTGAAGTCAAGCCAAACCGCAAGTCGATCGACTTGAAGTCGAACTGGACCGATGACTTGAAACTCTCAAGTCGAACTGGTTCAGCCCCATCGGTCCGGTCCGGTTCGGTTTGGTCCAGCTTGGACTTAACAACACTAGCTTGCAGTAGGTATCTTTAACTTTTTGATTTGATTTTCAAGAATTAATTTCAGACGGGGAGGATTGGAAATCTATGCAAGGGAGTTGAGATTTTCCAAAGATTTCAAAAATTGCCGACTTGACCCAGGAAGCGATTCCACCTCGCATTTCACGAAGTTTTTCTAGTAACTATTAATAAAAATATTTAATTTAATATAATAAAATAAAACGAAATATACTATTTTTTATTTAATAAATAGTTCTTACTTTAGTTTTTATTTTTTTGAACAAACTTGAATGGTGCCACAAGTTCATTGATTCGTAAATATCCGGTGTTACTTTTTTTTTATATATTGTCTTTATTTTATTATTTATTTATCCATTATTTATTGTTAACTCTGCTCTTTTTATTTATTTCTTTATTATTTATCATCAACTTTACTCTTATTTTTATCCTTATATTTCTTATTTCTTGTTTTCTTTATTACTTTTCTTTTGCTTTCTTATTATCTTATTAATTTTCGTGATACGATCGTCATGTGTCACGTGCGATGATGATTGACGAATCAATTAATAGCTGTGTTCGGTCATGTAATTTCTGCGCCCACTTGTTCTAGAGAACAACCACTTGTCCTAGAGAACCACCACTTGTCAGGAAGAATTATCGCTTGTTCTAGACAACAACTACTATCAATGGCATGCTATCTTGAATACTTTTATTGAATTTTAGTAGCTCTGTAGCAATAGATAGATTATAATTAAGTTTCTTCATGTATTTATTCTTATATTAATTAATAGATTTTTATATAGTTGTAGTAGATAATTAGAAAAAGTATAAAAGGATCTTAATTTTATTGATGGTTCAAAAGGTCCAAAATGAGAAACTAAAGAGAAACA
This sequence comes from Diversispora epigaea, assembly GCA_003547095.1. NCBI lineage: Eukaryota > Fungi > Glomeromycota > Glomeromycetes > Diversisporales > Diversisporaceae > Diversispora > Diversispora epigaea. The sequence goes on from PQFF01000147.1 coordinate 261,073, forward strand.
TTCGAAATAATTATTAATAGCCATTAGAAATAATAGAAATATTACAATCATTAGATAATTCTTATATCCTTTTATTAAAATTATAAGATAATTTTATTAAATAAAGAAAAGAATTTTGATTCCTATACATATTTCATTTTGATCTTAAATGAATTTATCTATTATTTTCTAAATAAAACAACCATCTTTTTAATAAAATATTTGATTGTAGTTCCACTCCTAAAAATATATAAAATTAATAATTTCTATAAAAATTAATTATCAAATCCATTTCTCCCGCTTAATCTTTTGTGTAACTGTTAATTTTGAAATTACATAATTTAATCAGATTATCTACAAACCCCTGCAAAATCTTGTGATCTTGCAATTCTCCTTGAAAACTTAATACTTACCCTTATTTTTTCTCTTTTTCTATAATATTTTAAATCTATCCACATTATCTCACTTACCCTTGATCACTACCAGCTAAACCATAGTACTTTTTCTTATTAAAATACTATTGCTCTTCCAAAAGATAGTATCACCAGAAAGCTTTTCCTGATAACGCTTTTAGTTTCTTCTTTCAAATTCTTCTCAAAAGGAAATATATTTACTTTAAAAACATTTGTTGTGACTCAGGTAATTACATCTCTATTTAAAATTATCATAAATATTAATAATATGTTAAAATATAACGTATAAATTAATTGAAATACTTATTTTTGAAAAATCTAGATCATTATTTATTTCAGATAAAAGCTTAATGTTTTTGAACCTCTTTTTAATATCTATTTGTTCTTTTAAAAGAGAATACATTTTTTTATCAAGTGAATCGATTTTTGTTATTAATCGTTTCATACAGTGGCTCACAAAAGTACTGTAACAAAAAAAAAATTATCTATGTTGTAATATTTTTCATTAATTTTAATAAAAATTTAAAAAAATTTTTATATTTTTATATTTATTTTATTTTAAATTTTATGTTAATAAAGTAATTATCACAATTATCATCTTGTTTCACCTGATGTTAATCGATTTTGTTTATTTTATTGTTGCAATTCTTTTGCGACTTATTTAAAAAAAATTATTTTAAATTTTTAATAATAATAATAATAATAAAACCTGCTTTTCCTTATTAAGAAAAATCTTTCGTCAATCTTTTTTTAAATTATATTTAAAAAAAATCACCCATGAAACAAATATTTGCCGAGAAACGAGCTAGGGTAGCTGCGTTTCTCGAAGAAGGGAATACTGTTCATTATATTGCTCGGGTCGAAGGTATTCATTTTTCTACTGTCTCTAGAATAAATAAACAGTTAAAAGAGACGGGTAGTAATGAAAATCGGTCGAAACCTAAATGCCCACGAATAATTACTAGCTGTGATAAACAAAAAGTGCTTCGACTTATAACATCTAACGAAGTACCCACAGCTATACATGTTCCCAAAATTGATTTTGGATTTTTGAGATATTTCGACTTTTTGAGATTTATGCAAAATCTATTCTATATATAGAAGTAAAAAAAGTACTTAGTTATATATATCTTTAATCAAGGAATTTATTTGGGTGGTCAAAAAATTTCAAGTTTTAAGTAAAATAATTTCATCTTCTATGAAAAACTATTTTGACTTTTTTCCCCAAAATTACAATTTCGGAGACCCAAAATAATTTAGCGTGCAAGTATACTCACGGCAATTCAAGTGAAGGAGCAACTCGAAAGGAACGAAAATATAGGGGTAAGTGCTGAAACCATACGCCGAATCCTCCAGAGAAACGGCCTAGTAGCAAGAACTAAAATTAAAAAACCTTACCTCAAGAAGACATATCGAAATCGTTGATTTGCCTTTGCGAAGAGACATTTCCATTGGACGATTTCAGATTGGTCTAAAGTAATTTGGTCAGATGAAAGCAAATTTAATATTTTTAGTAGTGATAGTAAAGAGTATTATTGGAAGAAAGTGGGAGAACCTTTAAGAGACCCCCATGTAAAATCAACTGTGAAATTTGGAGGTGGAAATATTATGGTGTGGGGATACTTTACTTCACTTGGTGTGGAAAATTTTTGTAAGATAGATAGAAAGATGGATAGTGAACTTTATAGAAGAATACTTACAAATGATTTTTTAGGAACACTAACTTGGTATAATCTAAATAAAGAAGATGCCATTTTTCAACAGAATAATGACCCCAAATACACTGCTAAACTTACTAAGGAGTGATTTGAAGAAAATGACATAAAGGTTCTTGAATGGCCGGCTCAATCTTCAGATCTAAACCCTATTGAATATTTGTGGAATGAGATAGATAGAAGATTGAGGAAACTTCCTGTAAAAGTTACAAAGAAAGATCAGTTGTGGGAATAGATTCAAGATGTGTGGAATGATATTAATCTTGAGGTTTGTACTAAGTTAATTGAGTCAATGTCACAAAGAATAAAAGATGTGATGAAGACAAGGGAAAGGTATACAAGATGGTAATATATAGTAAACAATTAGAATATATTTTTTTTTTTATTATATTTATTTTATTTTTTTTTAGAAAATTACAAAATCTAAATTTTTTAAAAAATCACATATGTATTGCAACATAGAAATTTTAAATAAATAAATATATTTCTAGAATTTTATAATAAACTTACAATAAATTTTATATTGATATAAAATATAGAACCAAGGCTATTTAATAAATATTAATTTATTATTATAAGATTTATATTTCTTAAGTTATATTGATTTGAAAATTGGTTTTTTTTTGTTGCAGTACTTTTTGTGAGCCACTGTAGAACTTTTTGAAACATCTTAAAATTGTAAAAATTGATTTTAATAATAATATTAATATATCAATAAATAAAATGAATAAATATTTAATTATTAATTTCTTTTCTAGTTACTTCTCTTTCTTCTTCTTCTTCAACTACAAATGGTGCAATTGGTTCTGTTCTGGATCTTGTGTGCTTGATGTGCTTGGTGTGATGAATACTGGTAATTTAGTAATGACAGAAGCAAATATNGTAAACAATTAGAATATATTTTTTTTTTTATTATATTTATTTTATTTTTTTTTAGAAAATTACAAAATCTAAATTTTTTAAAAAATCACATATGTATTGCAACATAGAAATTTTAAATAAATAAATATATTTCTAGAATTTTATAATAAACTTACAATAAATTTTATATTGATATAAAATATAGAACCAAGGCTATTTAATAAATATTAATTTATTATTATAAGATTTATATTTCTTAAGTTATATTGATTTGAAAATTGGTTTTTTTTTGTTGCAGTACTTTTTGTGAGCCACTGTAGAACTTTTTGAAACATCTTAAAATTGTAAAAATTGATTTTAATAATAATATTAATATATCAATAAATAAAATGAATAAATATTTAATTATTAATTTCTTTTCTAGTTACTTCTCTTTCTTCTTCTTCTTCAACTACAAATGGTGCAATTGGTTCTGTTCTGGATCTTGTGTGCTTGATGTGCTTGGTGTGATGAATACTGGTAATTTAGTAATGACAGAAGCAAATATACTTCTATTACATATTCTACTCATATTATCTTAATAATATAAAATATTAGGTTTATTTATAATTTATTCTGAAAAAATATTGTTATTTTCTTGAAATAAATTTTTTTGAATTGAAAGACTTGAAAGAAAATTTCATCCTTAAATAACTTTTGAAAATATTATTTTTAAAATGATAGTAAACAATACAAATATACCTTCGATATACAATAATACATTTAATAATTTAAAATATAATGCAATGTATCACTATTTTAATAAACATATTAATTATTAAATAATACTCATTAAATTATAATCGTATAGATTATACATGTCGTCAAAACTAATTTAGCCTTGACTCAACTCTTAAAATTTCAATTTTTAATTGTTCTGACTTAACTAATTGTGTTAGTTACTAATAAAAATTAAAATTTGCCTTGACTCAACTCCAATTTTTCTTGATTTTAATTGCGTCTGACTCAATTTAATAGTTTTGACAACATGTATAGTATAGATTATAAAAGAATATTTTATTTTGAAATAATACACAATATATCACTATTTTTAATATTGCATTCATTATTAAATAATACTCATTAAATTATCATTAAATTATCATTAAATTATTATTAAATTATCATTAAATTATCATTAAATTATCATTAAATTATAATTAAATTATCATCGTATTAATTATAAAATAAAGCCTTATTCAAAATACAAAAAAACTCCTCTGAATGCATCTTCTCTAAATGCATAACTTCTCTTAATGCATATTATAGATATAGTCCCATAATAAAACATATAATTTACATGGTGAGTTTGACTGTAATACACAATACACAATATATTGTCATTTTTAATTATTGTATTCATTAAAACAATATACAATATATTACTATTTTTAATTATCGTATTCATTAAATAATAATCATTAAATTATTAAATACATAAGATAAAACATCTAATAATTTAATAAAATAGTAAAGAAAAATAAAAATTTTAATATATAATTTTTTACAATAAATAATTTTATTTTTGTATTAAATATTTATTATATTTTACAAAAACTTCTTATATGTCGTAACAAAATAAATAAATATGATTTCTTCGTTTGCATGTGTCAAAAAAAAAATATAATATCCTTCGTTATACTCTGAACAAAAAAAATAATAATCGTTATATATCGATCTATAATATAGTGTATTGTAAACTATAAGAGTTGATAACTTTTATATGATACACACTATTATAATTAATAACGTTCTCAAATAATCCATTATATAACTATTAATACTGATATTTCGTATAACGATATGTTATATAACGTTATTAGTATATATCGTTCGTAATATGTTCTAGAATAGATCATTCTAGAACATTATTAATACTGATAGTTTGTAAATTGTACTAGAATAATTCATTATATAACGTTATTAATACTTATTATTCGTAAAACATTATAAAACGGTTGTTCTAGAATGTAACGTTCGTAATACGCAATAAAATGGCATATATCAAACGCAATAAATACCTTTTGTACTTATTGCATACTAGAACGCCTTTATATAATTCCTGATGTTACAAAAAAATATAATATAATACTTTCATTTTTGTCTATTTATTATAATATTTTTCAAATATTTTAAAGGTAAATAAAATAATATTATTAAAGAATTCTAAAATATTTTGAAAACTTATAAAAAAATACTTTTATTTTTATTTATTTATTATAGTGTTTTTCAAATATTTTTAAAGGTAAATAAAAAATAATAATATTAAAGAATTTTAAAATATTTCGAAAACTTACAAAAAAATATAATATTTTCATTTTCGTCTATTTATTATAATGTTTTTTGAATATTTTTAAAGATAATTTTTAAAAAATTTGTATTATTTTAAATTTTTTTGTAAAAAAAATAAATAAAAATATATAATATAATTTTAAAAAGTTATGAAAATAAATGTAAACTTTTGAAATATTATAAAAATTTGTAAAAATTTTTGAAAATAAATAATATAAAAAATAATTTAACATGATGTAAATTTCCAAAAACTTAATATAATATAAATTTCTAGAAATTTATATTAATGTTAAAATTCTATAATAATTTCAAAAATTTATGTGGGTTCCATAATATAATGAAAATTTATGTCATATTAAATTTCCGGAAATTTATATCTATTGCTTCTGTTTAAATTTTTGAATTATAATAAAGAGACCATTTTTTTTTGATCAATTTTTAAAAAGCTCTGGATAATTTTTATCACAGTAACGAGCAATAATAATTTTTAATATTATATAGTTGGAATAAATTTTCTCTTTAATTAATTTTTTCGTAATTTCTCCAACAAATCTCTTTTTTGAAATATTTCGAATTAGTATAAAAGTTATTGATATTACGAAAAAATAATAAATAAAATATTTACTTTGATAAAATTTTTATTATAAATTTCATCATATTCTGCTCACATGTAACATTATGACTATACATGTTTTCAAAATTGATTTTGAGTTTTTGAAATGTTTTGTTTTTTTGAGATTTATACAGAATCTATTCTATATATAAAAGTAAAAAAAAAAATTGATATAATAGGTACACCCTTTTATGATCCAAGTGTTGCTGTTATGTCAGTTAGCAGATAAAGTTATTTGTATATTTTGAGCGAAGTATCGCTAAATGCGCATAAGTGGGTGGAAAAAATTTTTATAAATGGTATTAATTTTAGGGAAATTTCACGTAATTTTTATTTTGACTAATATAGTTTTAGCTGGTTAGTTACTTCAGTTCAAGGAGTAACAATGAGCCGTGCCGTAAATTAGGATTTATTCTTAGTTTTAACAAACTTCTATATATATTCTTTTGTTTAATTGTTTGTATTACTCATTAATTTTCAAATAAATAAACGTATTGAAGCGAGATTCCATTGGTTAAAAAAAAAAAAATAAAATAAAAGTAAAAAAAATATCTAGTTATATGTATTTTTAATTAAAGAATTTATTGGAATAATCAAAAAATTTTGAGTTTTAAGTAAAATAATTTCGTTTTCTATAAAAAACTATTTTGACTTTTTTTTTTAAAATTGTAATTTCAAAACCTCAAAAATAATTTTGTATACAAGTATAGTTATGATACTTTATTTCTAATATTAACACTAATAGATGTTTTTTCTAAATCACCTTAACTACATAATAAAATTCTTTTACAAATAATTCCTGTTGCATTTTCTTAAACAAACTTGAAATCCTTTTTTTTTTTTGCATATTTAACATGAAAAGTATAAAAATTACCTTTAGATTCAATATTAAACATGTTAATATTAAAAAATAAAAAAGTAAAACAAGTAAAGATTTATTAAGTATTATTATGTAAACAATAAAATTATAAACAATAGGGGACCGGGATAACCCCTGTTCAGGATAAAATCTTAGACCCCTGGTCCATGTTAATATTGTCCTACTGAAATAGTGACAAGAATCACGTGACAATTCATTCTCACCCTGAGTGAAATATAAAGTTCGGACAATAAACTTATTTTATTTTTTGATTAAAACACGAACATTATTGGATTAGAGATGCCACGTGGTGGTACAAGAATCACATGTCGTGACAAGAATTCTTATAATTAAATCCTAGACATATAAATGTCCTACGCTATGCTCCGGACAATAATTCAAGTTATAAATTAAAATTGATCATATTAATTAAATTAAATAATTCAAAATATTAAATGTTAGAGTTTTGCAAATAATTTGTGATGCTATTAACGTAATAATCTGCATCATCGACTTCATCGACTTCTTCAACTTCTTCTGTGTTGTTGAATGAATCTCCAAAACTTGACATTTCGCGTTCTTGATTATTAACTTGTTTGCTATTCGTTGTTTGATATTCTTGTGAATCTTCTTCAACAACTACATTCGTTTCTTCATTCGTTGTTTTTTCATATGTTTCCTCATTCATTTCTTCATTCGTTGTTTCTTCATATGTTTCCTCATTCATTTCTTCATTCGTTGTTTCTTCATATGTTTCCTCATTCATTTCTTCATTCGTTGTTTCTTCATATGTTTCCTCATTCATTTCTTCGCCCGCTTCTTGCCGGCGAAATTCTTCCAACATTTGTTTAAAATCACTTGGTGGTGATACATTTTTTAAGAACGGATGCTATTTATTAAAATTTTATAAATATTTATGAATATTTATTCCCATACATAGTCTTATTCATGAAACAAAGTTTTATATAAATTACCTCAAACATTTCTGCTGCCGATTTTCGTTTCTTGGAGTCCATTTCTGTACAGAGTGAAAGAAAATCTTTAAACGTATCCGACCAGCATTCGGGATTCTTTAAACCAGGTACACCACTTTGAGCAATCAAAGTAATTGCCTTAAATTTTTTATAAGTAAAAGAAGTAAGTATATGAAGATTTAAAAAATTAATAATAAAAAAAAAGAACTTTATAAACCTTCAAAGGAGGATGTTCATCCATATAAGGCGGACTTCCTTCCGCCATTTCCATCAATAGCACACCGAGACTCCAAATATCTACCTATAATATTCATTATATTAATAAATAATTTGGCTATTAAGAAGAGAGAATTATAAAATTTAAAATCTTAACCTTAACATCATATGGTAAACTTTTTATGACTTCCGGTGCCATCCAATAAGGTGTACCAATTACCGAGTTTCGACGAGGTTCTTTTTCAGTCAATTGTACAGAATGACCAAAATCGGCTACCAATATTTACGAATGAATAATTTATTGTTAAATTTTTATAATTAAATTTTTATAATTAAATTTTATAATTAAATTTTATAATTAAATTTTATAATAGTTAAATTTTACAATTAAAATTTTTAAGTTAAATTTTATAATTAAATACGCATAAAATATTAGGAACATTAATTGAACTGTAAATATACCAATTTTAATATCACCCCAAGCATTTAATAAGATATTATCGCTACGAACGTCTCTATGTATTCTTTGAAGGCTACTAAGATATATAAGAGCCTTTAAAGTTTCTCGAGCAACCAGTGCGATTTGTAATTCGCTTATTTGTAGTTCATCTTCATACATTGCTATAAGATCTGCAAGTGATACTTCCATATATTCCATAACAACCTATAACAAATATTAAAAAAGAGAGAGATTAAATAAACGTACGCATAAAAACCGAACAAATTCAAGATATAATGTAAACTTTACCCATATAGAATCCGAAGTATGATGACACCCTATATATTTCACTATATTAGGGTGTTGACTCATTTTCATCAAGTTCAATTCATTTCTTATAATTTTTAATTTTTCACTTGCAAAAGGAATTATCTTTATAGCGACCTATTGAACGGATTATTAACGTTATATTGAATATATACATATTTATAATAAACAGTTTACATCAAATAAATATAATATAGTAATTTATTTAATTTACCATTTCTTGAGAATTTTTTTGATTTGCAGAATACATGTTACCGGATTCTCCTTCAGCTATTTGAATTAAATTACTATATATCTGAGTGGGATCTCGTGTATCCAAAAAATCGACTAATTATATATATATAAATAATAAATAGAAATTATAATATTGTCAATCAATAAAATAGAATATATATAAATAAAAACAATTCTTTACAAACCTAAATGACGAATTTCTTGTGGTAGTGAATCTGGATCTACAGAAGTATTTACAACGTCCGATTGTTCGATTTGTTTAGATGATTCATGTATATTTGATATTTTTGAGAATTGACAAAAAACTTGTGACGCTTCCGAAAACCGTGATATTTTTGCTTCTGATGTTGTAGATAAATTGTTCTTTATTGAAGGAAGACTAGCAGGCATAGAATTGTGGTGATCATTTATACTTTTTTTGAGTCCGTCACTGAAACCATTAACAGAATGTCTTTGACTATCTTTTACTGAAGTTATTTTGTCTTGAAATATTTGTTTCTTAGGAAAAGAATTTATGGATTCGACTTTTGTATCAGAATTAGAGGAAATAGAAGAATGAAAATTGTCTTGGTATTGATATATTTCATTAATATCAGGTTTACTACTATGATTTTCTCCAGTTATGTGAGATATACTATTAATATTATTTAAGGAAATTGTTTGTGAACTTTCCTTTCGATTCGTTGGACTTATTGGCATTTCACTAATACTGGAAGCTCTGTTACGTACACCATTAAAAATCTCTTTGGGTAATAAAAGTGCTGTATCCGAATTTTTTCTGTTTGAACTAGATATGTTTTGACTAAATTCCAATGGATTATTATCTGTGTTTTTGAAATAAGATTCTAATCTTTGATTATCGATATTAACTTTGTTAGATCGAGATGATATTTGAGTTGGAGACATGGATCCTACAGATCCCCTGGAATGATCTCTTGATGGTGATATTGGTGACGTAGGTCGCTCTCTGGGGATATTTTTAATTTGACCATGCGAATCCCTTGAATATAATTGAGAAGATTGTGAAATGAAACGATCTCCAATTGATATGAGAGAGTTGTGTTCACGTGATGTTGAATTTATTGAATCTCGGGGTGTAGGCGAAGTAGTTTTTTCGCGTAAAGGTGGCGATAATGAACTTATAGAATCTCTCGGTGTTGGTGAGGTGGCTGTTACGCGTGCAGATGGTATAGGTGATTTGTGTCGTTCCTTTGGAAATGAATTTATTGATTCCCTGGGCGGTATTATTGCTTTTACCCCTTTTCTTTGTTGACTGGATGCTACAGAATATTTTATTTATTTTTTTTAGAGGAAAAGATACGATAGATACGATTAAATGTTTTGAAGATAATTCATTTTTAATATAAATTTTGTTTGAGGACGACATACCACTATCTCTATTTGAAAAAGATGATATCTCAGAATTTCCTAATAAAGATGAAGAATTAAAGTTATCTTTGTGATGTATGTTTTGAGATGAAGAATTGTTTGACTTTTTGTCGGATTTACGAGAAACTATGTGTGAAGATTTGGGTGAAGTAGAAATGTCAACCGAATCCGAAAATTGTTCACTGATAGAAGAAGGACTCGATATTATTTTGTTTTTTGTAACAATAGATGATGAATTCCGTACAGGAAAAATACCATCTTCATTCGAAGTGTAAGATCCTAATGATGCAGATCGATGATGATTCGACATACAGGATTGAATTTGATTCGATTTACGACGTTGATGATCATCTGAGTGTAATTGCATAAGTTTATAGATGGCTTCAGGGTTTTTTCGCACATCATCCTCAGTTATACCATTTGATTCTAAAACCTCTTTCCAACCAGAAGGAAGACCCTACATTTTTAAGTATTTTAAGTATTTTTAAGTATTTAAAGTATTTTTAAAGTATTGAATATATTTTTAAGTATTTTGAGTATTTTGAATATATTTTTAAATATTTTTAAATATTTTGATTATTTTAAGTATTTTTAAATATTTTTTTTTTAAGTATTTAAACAAAATTCATCATACTAATTTAGTTACCTCTAATCCATTATCATTTACAACAACATGAATTTCATGTTTAAAATTATATGGTTGACCAATGCAATCACCTGCCAACTTTGTAGTATCTGGATCTGGTTAAATGATTAAAAATAAAATAAAATAAAATAAAATAAAATAAAATAAAATAAAATAAAAATAAAATGAAATAAAATAAAATAAAATAAAATAAAATAAAAATAAAATGAAGAAAATAAAATAAAATAAAATAAAAAATTATCAAAAATATTTAAAATATTCTACCAAGTAATTGTTGAATCATAATAAAATAAACGTACCAGAATAACCAGGACTAGGAACAAGATTAGGATTTAAATATTTTGTATTTACCACACCATCGCTTGGAACAGTATTTACCCAAACATCTGGTAAACCCTAATAAATTTTTAAAATATAAATGTTTAATTATAATTTATTTTATCGACGCGAAATTAAATACAAAAGAAAAAATTAATTTGGAAATAGATATTGACATTGATGTATATTAATAGACAACAGAAACTATTTTATTAAAATTAATAGTTTACATTATTATATGCAACAAATAATAAAGAAAAGACAGAAAAAAATTTCAATTTCAAAAAATATATATATATTTATATTTATATTATATACACCTACCAAAAATTTGCCACTTTCATTATTAAATTCTACATGAATCCCATGTTCAAATTCAGTTGGTTTTCCGATTTCAATAATTTTCTCACCAAACATTTTTTTCTTTTTGGTAAAACTTGAAGTTGAATTATTATTCAAGTTATAATAACTTGAATGGGAAAATGCATCTGCTTTCTTCCCACCAGACCTTGAACCAGATCGTTCATATCCAGACGGAGGTTTATAAGCTTGACTGTCACTAGCCCTTCTCTCTGTGGACTGAAACGCTCCCCCGTTCGTCGACACTTGAGAACCCAGTTTAACAAGTTTTCCTTTAAAATAATCCAATATGGTACAACTGTTTTATAAAACAACTACCTAAAAAATGAATGTGATTGTTATATCCTCAGAAAAGTAACTAAAAAATTTATTTAGTCTAATGTTTATCACAATTAATTTATAATAATTTATAATTCATGATACATAATAACATACATACATATATATATAATTATTATAATTACGCGAATTTCCGAAGTCGTACTAAACTATTCTAATGTTTACTGTACGATACGATATATTTATAACCGCAAGATTTATCATATTTTAAAAGTATGACATATTTTCTTGCGTAATACCTAAATAGAGTATCATAATTAATTAATCAGTTATAAAAATTAATGCAAACCGATATATTCTTTTACACATATAATTCAATAGCACTCTCGCAAAAGATATTTGCTATATTGACTCTCTCAAATTACAAAAGAAATAAATTGACAATATATACAAAAATCAAGAAAAAATAATAGTAATAATATAATGTAGAAAAATACTAGAAAAGCGAACATAAGAAGAAAAAAAAAAGTTGAAGCGTAGCACTAATAAAATTTTTATGATTTGATAATCAATTATAAAGATAAAAATATTAATATATAATTCAAGTTTGAATTCTAAATATAATGCCGTTATCCCTTAAAAGACATTAACGTTTCCACGAACGTTCACGTTCATCATCTTCATCATCATCCGATTTGAAATTAGTAGTGGCATTCACATGTGAATCGGTAGTTACAGCAGGTCGAGATTCAGAAGTTACAGAAACTGTATCATCCGAGAGATTTGTGGGATTGGTGAAATTAGTGGGATTCGTGGGATTGGTGGGATCTGTGACCGGGTTAATAGTTTCTTCTGAAGGACGAACAGAATTTGCAGAATTTGTTTCGGTATGCCATGTCATTTGTACTGCTCCAATATCTGGAATATTAGAACCTTTCCCAAGAGCCTATAAAATAACGAACCAAGATAAATATAAATATAAATATAAATATAAATATATATTTGATTATTGTTTTTGTTTTTTGTAATTAATTTTAAAAAATGCATTACCTGCTCGGCTTCATATCTAGTTTTAAACTGAACAATTGCTGACTTCGTTTCATCAGCAACCGTGAGGGATTCCACTTCGCCAAATTGCTGATGAATAAAATATATTCGTTAATTATAATTCATTATTAAAATAATAATATCAAATTTTATGTAATCTTATGTAATCTTATGTGACTACCTGAAAGTATGACTGAAGAGTATCACTAGAATCGACTGGAACATTTTTCAAATGTAATTTGGTAGAACGATTGTCCAATTTGAAAGAACGCATAACTCCTCCTCCACGAGCTCTAGGCCAAATAGCGCGAGCTCTACCGCGATAATATATAGCACGCCCTCGACCACGAAACAAAGAAGTTTCACCAGTAGTATTTAGACCAGTAATCGAGGTATTTGACTGCGGTTATTTAATATAATAATTAATTTTGTATATTTTAAATTCGAAAAAAAAAATTTTAAGGAAAAAAAATAATACCTCAGAATTTCCCGATTCTGAACTAACATTTTGTTGTGTCAAATTTGTTGATGATGATGATGATGTTGTTGTTGTTGTTGTTGTTGTTGCTGTTGTTGTTGGTGTCGTCTGAATTGAATCATTTGCGGCACTTGTCTCATTAATCTTGCTTAATATGTCAAGCTCCCTGTCCAACTGTTCTCGTTCTTTTTCTTCCAATAAATTTTTGGAATGAATCCCTCCAGTCAAAATAGGTTTACGAGCAACTACATTTGTATCATTTTTGATTTCTTCGCTGACTTTGCTAAGGACTTTAAGAACTTCTTCGCGATTCTTAGATTTCTTAGCAAGTTCCATCAATTTTTTCTGCTCTTCAATTTGACGGTTAATCAATTGCTCTCTTTGTTTTTGAATTTCGAGTAAGGCTGTCAGACTTTCTTTCTGTTTCTTGGCTTTTTCTTCTGCTTCTTTAATCTTTTCTGGAGAGGGTTGTGTAGGAATTTCTGGAGGTGCACTTGCGGGATTTTCGGGTTTCGGGAGAGTGACTGTCGGTTTAATTGCTGAAGAATTGGAACTTTGTGGCTCTTCTTTCTCTTTATACCAATAAACTTTGACAAACCGATTATCAAAAATTGGTTCAGGTGAATTATATGCCTTATATGCATCTGATTGACTATGAAACTGGATAATAGCTTTATGATGGGTGATATCGACATTAATATTAACAATGGTACCAAATTTTTTAAAAAATTCGTTTACTTTGTCCAAATTACAAACTTCAATAGGTATATTCTCAACGACTAAAGTTGCATTTTTATTCGTATTAGCGCTAAATCTATTATTAGAATTAAATCCTACTCGAGCACCACGAGCACGACCACGCCCCCTAAATGATGCTCCGCGTGTAGGTTGAGTAACGCTTGAATCAAGAAAATGGGGGATGGTTGGCGAAGTTGTTAAGGAAGAAGCAACTATCTCTGCTGTATTGGTTTCAGATGTCCCTTGAATTTCTCCTTCTTTTTGTTCTATCAGAGTTGGTGAAACTAATTCTTCAGGTCTGGATAATGTTGCCCTCTCCGGGTCATAAGCATCTGTTGTGGGAGTCATTGCTCTAGGTGGTTGGGCTTTAGAAGATAAAATTAATTTTTTATCAATATTCAAAATATAATATTTTATATATATGATAAAAAACAGAAATGAATAAATGACTTACAAAAACCTGGATCCATTTCATATTGATTTCGTACCCCAGTGTTACCCATAAAAAAAGGTGGTCTAGCGGTAACTCCTCCACCCATCATTCCCACTGGCCCAGCTAAAGGTGTAGCAGCCATAGGAATTATAGATTCAAATGGGCGATTCAATGGTACATCATCCACTACAATCCTATCCACACCGTGATCAAAAGGACAAAGGTCTCCTCGCATACAATATCCTTTTTCTGTATGAATAAATTCGAAATGATTAGTTTTATGTTATTTGAAGAAATAACAATGTTAATATGTATTATATGTATTATTTTACCATCGTAATCACGACATCGCTGACGCCTTCCAGGTCTAGATTCCGAAAAACCTCCAATCATGGATCCTCGTCCGCTGCCTCGTTCATTCATTCTCCCACCTCGCATTCTCCGATCATCGAACCGGTCATTGGACGGTGCATTCATTCCGTTAGAACCCCATTCATTTCCCCAACGACCCGGACCTATATTGAATACCGAGGAATTCAAAAAAATTTTACTATTTAGAAAATTGTCTCTATCTAATTCTGAATGTTAAACACTTCTACGTTCGTACCATTTCCGGAAATGTAACCATTGCCTGTTGAAGGCAAATTTTGTCCAGATCCTAATAAGTTGTTGCGAGGAATTTTATTGGAACGAAAATCATCATCATTCTCATCACGACGTCGTTTAAAAGTCCGATCATCCTGATAATTGTTATTGTAAGCTGCTCCTGCAGCGGGTCCGGTAGGAATACCCTCGCTACGAAATCGTTTATTTTTCGAATCCCTCTCATCTTCCCGATTCGATAAAGTGGAACGATCGTTATAACGTCGGTATTCTTCTCGATTATTATCGCTACTTCTTTCACGATGTTTATAATTACGATCTTCATCATCGTCAGATCCTTCACTCTCATCTCGTTTTCGAACCCCTATCTTAGAGATCGCATTTTCATTTTTTTCGTTAGGGTGATCTTTGGGTACAATTGATTTATTTTCTATAGGTGAACTAGGGGCTGAAAGTGAATTTATATTCGTAGGTGGTTCCTGCTTAGTTTGAATTCCTGATGTTGTGCCTGTTTCACTTAAATATTCTTTTGTAATCAAGTACTCAAACAATTTCTCAACGAAAGGTTCGGTTTCTAATTAATAAATTGCATTTCGGTCAAATAAATTTTGGTTATCGGTCGGATTTATATTTAGAAAACGGGTTTGAAATGTAAAGTTTGCACGCATCCGCAGCAAAATTGATAAGATTTCTAAGGATTTTATACCTTCTTTAAGAAAATCGTCGAGTTGATCTACACAACATTGCCTTAAATCTTGGTTTGATTTGTCGTGCTGTAAAAGTGCAATAACATAATCAGCTAAGACAGAAGGATCTGCATCGCATCTATTGCAAGTAAAATTACCAATTCGAAACTAAGTTAATAACCTAAAAATAATGTAAATACGCAACGGGTAAACACTAAAGTAAGGAAAGTATGGTTAAGATATTATGCATACATTGGCTCCAAGATACTACTAAGATATTTCTTTAAAGCCTTCGAAGATGAATCGTCAATAATCATTCTTGTAAATAGACTGTTATTCTCAAGAATCTCAAGTTTACAATAAATGCTTGAGATCAGGTGTAAGAGACCGTAAAAAGTTTGCGACCTGAAAGTTGCAATTAGAATGTCAAAGAGCTAGTAAAAGCAACTTTCATCCAAAAGAATATGGATGGATGGATATATATAGATAGATATGGTTGTGTAATGATAATAATTATTTGTTCAAAGAAATTTTTCTTCCTTTCTGCGGCCAATCTGCGGTTTTCGTGTGATCAGCCAACTAAAAAAGTACTAGTTTTCAATTATTCGAAAATCATCTTAAAGCACGTGACAGATAGTTATCTGCTGAGATCTTTAACTAATAAATAAAACAATTATTAGATCAAGATAAACAAGGTGGAATACTGCACTATTTGGCCCATATATAATGTTTAATAAACCTAATAAATATCTTTTGAAAAGATAAAACAAAAAAAAAAATGGTTTTTTTAGTTTACATAATATACAGTCTAGTCTATAATTTAAAAAATTAAAACATGTCATATAGACTTAAAATAGAAATTTTATTCAATAATTATGATATACATTAACTTGTTTTTTTAAAATTATTGATTTAAATTTTATAAAATTTATTTTTAACAGAGTTATTAACACCAGTAAAATTTTTAATACAAATAAGTAAAAAGATTTACAAATAGATAAAAAAATTTATAAATAATTGTAGATAAATAAACAAGAAGATTTGTAATGATTTGTAAATAGGCAGAAAAATTTAATTTTTGATTATTTGATATGTATAACATTTGAATATATAAAAAATATATAAAATAAAATTAGAAAATATATAAAAATAATAAAAATATTATTTATATAAATTTGTTTAAAATTGAAAACATATTAAATTATTTTCTTTTAATATAAATGTTATTAAAATTATTAAATTAAATTAAATATAATTAAAATTTAAAAATTTAATATCAAATTATATGAAAAATTTATACAATTACTGATCAAATGAAAAAAAAATAAGATGGTTTTATCATGAATAAGATTTTGATTAATAACTAAATTTGCTAAGATTTATTAAGTATAGACAATCGATTTTTTCCAATTTATGAATAGGAATTTTTAATTTATGAATTACAAATAGGATATCCGATTTATATATATTTATACTATCAATAGGATTTTGATTTTTGTTCATTCAAAGTGAATTAATTATATATGTTATTAAAACTATTGAATTAAATCAGACATAATTGAAATTTAAAAATTTGAAATTAAATTATATAAAAAATTAATACAATTGACACAATTAATACAATTATTTTGATGTAATTATATAGACATAATTAAATTTTGATAGTTAAATTAAAGGCTTTTTACTTTTAATAACATATATATGCACTGGTTAAATGAACAAAAATTAAAATTTTATTGATGACGCAAATATGCATAAATCGGATATCTTATTTGTGAAAATTTATAAATCAAAAATTCCTATTTATAAATTGGAAAAAATTGATTACTTATATTTAATAACATTGGTCAAATGAAAAAAAATAGAACGGTTTTATTATAAATAAAATTCCAATTAATGACTAAATTTACTAAAATTTATTAAGTATAGGCAGTTGATTTTTTCTGATTTATAAATAGGAATTTTTGATTTATAAATTTTCACAAATAAGATATCCAATTTATGTATATATTAGAAAATTTTTTATAATAAAGATTATTGTAATAATTTTATTTTCAAAGGTTATTGAAGGTTATCAAACTAATAATCTTTGCAAATATTATGTTTATTATGATAAAATGAAAGTTAATGAAGGTTATTAATATCAATAACTTTCACAGTATTATATTTTATTAATAAAAATGAAAATTTTCAGTACCAATAGCTTACGTAAATATTACATTTATATTGAAAATATTCGAAGGTTATCAGAGTGAAATACTTTGAAAACTTACGTTTAAAAAAATTTACTGATGTAATAATGACTCTTGATCCTTAATTACCAATATTATATATTTTATGATATAACCAATAATACTTTTGAAGTATTTTTATAATTTCTGTTTTTGTAATTTTATACTTTTTATTTATTTTTTTTTAATAAAGATAGTAACTTCATAATTATATTTTATTTTTAAATAGTTCAAATTATATAATTATTAATTTGATATATTGTATTTATATATGTTTTTAAAATTAATTTTGAATTTTTAAGGTATTTCATCTTTTTGAGATTTATACAAAATTTATTCTATATATAAAAGTAAAAAAAGTATTTAGTTATATATAACTTTAATCAAAGAATTTATTTAGATAGTCAAAAAATTTCAAATTTTAAGTAAAATAATTTTATTTTTTATAAAAAATTATTTTTATTCTTTTTTTCAAAATTGCAATTTTAGAATTTCAAAATAATTTTACATATAAGTATAACTATATTAGAAAATTTTTTATAATAAAAGTTATTGTAATAATTTTATTTTCAAAGGTTATTGAAAATTATTGAACCAATAACTTTTGTAAATATTACGTTTATTATGATAAAATAAAGGTTAATGAAAGTTATCAATATTAATAACCTTCATAGTATTACGTTTTATTAATAAAAATAAAGGTTTTCGGTATCAATAACCTTTATAATACAAGTCAAAATATTAAAAATTAGGTACCTATTATACACCTATTAGGTACCTGACTGGTGCCTAATTTCAAGTACTCGATAGGTTCCCGATATATCACTGATAGTTTTTATCAGGTACTTTATACATGTCGTCAAAACTAATTTGACCTTGACTCAACTCTTAAAATTTCAATTTTTAATTGCGTCTAACTCAACTAATTGCGTCAATTACTAATAAAAATCAAAATTTGCCTTAACTTAACTTTAATTTTTCTCAATTTTAATTACGTCTGACTCAATTCAATAGTTTTGACGACATGTGTAAAGTACTTGATATGTCATATTGTATATGTACCTATTGGATACCCAATATGTCATATTATATATATATCGTACACATATCATATACATATCGGATACCCGATATACTATACCCTATACATGTCGTCAAAACTAATTTGACCTTTTAAAATTTCAATTTTTAATTGCATCTGACTCAACTAATTACGTCAATTATTAGTAAAAATTAAAATTTGCCTTGACTCAACTCTAATTTTTCTCAATTTTAATTACGTCTGACTCAATTCAATAGTTTTGACGATATATATACTATACCTGATAAGTATCTGATATGTTTATAATATATGTACAATATAACATATCGAATACTTGATAGATATACGATATGGCATATCAGATATCTGATAAAGATTATTAGTAACATATTGGGTACCTAATAAGTATATAATAGGTACTTGATTTTTAATATTTCAATCTATGTAAATATTATATTTATGTTAGAAGTATTCGAAAGTTATTAGAGTGAAATACTTTGAAAACTTATGTTTAAAAAAATTTACTGATGTATATTTAATTTAGAATTAACTATAAGAAAAATTTTCTTCTATAAAATTATTACTTATATATTAATTATATCTTTGATAAATATAACTAATATAAAAATTTGTTATATATTATTTTTTTTTAGTTTTTCATCCAGAGGTTTAATCTTTTTATCTTCGTCTGATAATAATAAAGAAATTAAAAATTGTAATACTTGTTCTGAGAGACTAGTAGTTTATACATGTCGTCAAAACTATTGAATTGAGTCAGACGCAATTAAAATTGAGAAAAATTGGAGTTGAGTCAAAGCAAATTTTGATTTTTACTAGTGATTGATATAATTAGTTGAATCAGACGCAATTAAAAATTGAAATTTTAAAAATTGAGTTAAGGCGAAATTAGTTTTGACGATATGTATATAGTAATTAATAATAATAATAATAATAATAATAACAATAATAATAATAACAATAATAATGATAATAATAATATTTTTTTTTGTCATTATATTATAATAAAAATGATTTAATTGAGAAAGTTTTATTAAATATAAGCATAGGGCTAGTTTGTTTTTATTGGATGATGATCAATAGTAACGTGACTGGTCAAATAATATTTAAACAAATAGAAATCTAAGATTCAGATCAGGTGATTAAAGAAAATTATCTTTAGTCGAACTTTAAATTATTTAAATTATTTATATATTGGCAATAAAAATATCAAAAATATCCGAGTTTTTATAAAAGATATTTAAGATATTACATAGAATTTAAATATATGTATACGTGTTATTACAGATTCTATAAATTTAATAAAGGTATATAACATTATTAAAACGAATATTTTTTTATATAAACTCTGGAACATGAGATCTCGAGATCTCAAATATTCAAATACTTGAAATAATTAAATACTTAAATACTTGTAATTATTATTTGAAATTTAATAAAATAATTCAAAAGTAGTCATAAAATTTAATAAAAGTTTATATTAAAATAATAGTTTTAATAAAAAAATTTAAAAATAATTAAACATTACTTACATTATTTGTCTATATAGTCTATTACTATAAAAAATGTCTTCTATATAAACTTTCCCAAAAATTGGATTTTATTGGATCTAAATAGAGGGAACGAAAAAATAGTTTCAAAGAATACAATAATAGGACCCCGAGCAATCTATGAATAGGTCAGATAATACTAAATTAGGAAATAAGAAAGGAANAATAGAAATCTAAGATTCAGATCAGGTGATTAAAGAAAATTATCTTTAGTCGAACTTTAAATTATTTAAATTATTTATATATTGGCAATAAAAATATCAAAAATATCCGAGTTTTTATAAAAGATATTTAAGATATTACATAGAATTTAAATATATGTATACGTGTTATTACAGATTCTATAAATTTAATAAAGGTATATAACATTATTAAAACGAATATTTTTTTATATAAACTCTGGAACATGAGATCTCGAGATCTCAAATATTCAAATACTTGAAATAATTAAATACTTAAATACTTGTAATTATTATTTGAAATTTAATAAAATAATTCAAAAGTAGTCATAAAATTTAATAAAAGTTTATATTAAAATAATAGTTTTAATAAAAAAATTTAAAAATAATTAAACATTACTTACATTATTTGTCTATATAGTCTATTACTATAAAAAATGTCTTCTATATAAACTTTCCCAAAAATTGGATTTTATTGGATCTAAATAGAGGGAACGAAAAAATAGTTTCAAAGAATACAATAATAGGACCCCGAGCAATCTATGAATAGGTCAGATAATACTAAATTAGGAAATAAGAAAGGAAAAATATAATTTTTGTAAGTAAATTTTTAAATTTTAATTAAAAATAAGCAACTTTTTAAAATTTTTACTATGATAGCTAAGCAAACTCTAATGTGACCTATTTATAGATTGCTCGGGGTCCTACAATAATAAAGTTTCGTCATCTATTAAGTAGTTGTTCTGGTGATTTGTCATATGAGCGACCAAAATTCAATTGAACCATATTGTAAAATAAGTATAAATACTTGTGTAACACATTGATCAAAATCTAGACTTTCCCTATACTTTAAATATATAAAATTATATTTATTATTAATATTAATTATAATTTAAATATATAATATTATAAAAATTAAAATAATTAATATTACATTTTTTTGTTATTATATTTTTTTAATTTTTTTCTTTTTTTTTATTATTTTAATAAGAGAGGTAATAAAAAATTTTTTTACTTTTTTTGTTTTTTTTATTTTTTTTTGTTTTATTAAATTTTGTCATTTTAAAAATTTTTTATTATTTTAATAAGAGAGGTAATAAAAAATTTTTTTACTTTTTTTGTTTTTTTTATTTTTTTTTGTTTTATTAAATTTTGTCATTTTAAAAATTTTTTATTATTTTAGAAAAAATATTATTTATTAATTATTTAATTTAATTAAAATAATATTTTTTAAAAAAAAATAAAGAAAAAAATAATTTTTTATATATTGTTAGTTGTAGTAGTTTATTATATTATTATATTTTATTTTTATTTTATTATTAAATTTATGTTTATTATGTATTACTTATTATTATTATGTATTAACTATTATTATATTATTTCTATATTTATAAATATTAATGTAAATCACTTAGAAATTAGTGCAACAAAATATGTATTACGACTAAAGATCAATAGCGTATAGTATAGCGTAATTGAAAGTATAATAGATAGCGTAATTAATAGCATATACATTAACGTAATCAATAGTGTATAGCACAGCGTAGTGAATAGCATAGAGTACAGCGTAATCAATAGCGTAATCTATTATGTATATAAAGGATTGAATTTCTGTTTTCTCAATCCTCAGTTAGTTGGTTAGAAAGGTCCATTAACTTAATAATAAACTTCTTATAGTTTTAATTAAATAATACATTTCTTGATGAATTATTATTTAATTCTTTATATAAAACCTTTATAATAATACTTTGCTGTGTGATCTGAGTATTATTCTTTATTATAAACTATTATTCTGCTTTGTGATCTTAATAATTAGTTTATAGTTTCTTAGTGTAATTCTTTTAAATACCTTGCTTAGTGATCTTGGTATTTGTTTAATAATTAGATAACTTGCTGTGTGATCTCGTTATCTGGTATAAATTTAGCCTTGCTTAGTGTTCTGGGCTTGAATTCTTAGTGAATTATTGTTAAACTTAGTGTTTACCCTTATAAAACCTCACCCCTGCCTCTTTCGCCTTAATTCCGCAATACCTTAATTCCTTCCCAAATATACTTTAACAATAGTATAAATCCTTCAGCTTTAGTAAATTAAGTATAGTGCTGTGTGTCTTATACAAATTAATCCCTGCTAATAGTTGTCTGTTTCTGTCATTTATTTGAAAGGTAAATCACGGTAGAGAAGATAGGCACAATACAAATTGAGCCAGGAATTTAGCCAGATTTAATTTAGCCAATTGAGCCTAGAATTTAGCCACGGCGCAATCAGGCGCAATGGCTAAATTCTGGCGCAAAGGCTAAATAATGGTGTAATTCTGATTGGCTGGTGCAATTATAAAATTTATTAAATAATTATTTTTAAATTTTTAAAAATAATTAATTTTAACTTTAATTTCAAATCAATTTTACATAATTAGGAGTGATTTTCTACTATGATATTCCTATGACAGATCGAAAGATCTGGTTCTTAGCTACAAGATGATATATATTTTATTTCCGTAACATTAAAATTGATCAAATTATAGCTGTTTTAAAACAATATATTAAAATATTTTTTTTTTTTTTATAAGTAAATGAGGTCTTGCTTTATTTATAATATGTTAGAAAAAAAAATGCAAAGCAAATTTACATATAAAAATAAAACTAACTAAGTTTAAAACTAATGTTTAACCAACCATTCCTTCGGCAAACCCGAAGAACCTACCAGAGCAACCCAGTAAGTTACTATCAAAAAAAAAATTTTTTTTTTCCATTTAAATGTTGTTACTAACATTTAAAAGTCCCCACCTACAAACTCCTTAAGGAAACAACATCCTCCACTGCACAAGAATAAAAAAAAAAGAAAAAAAAAGAAAAATTTCAACTACTACTCCTAAACTCCTAAGGAAAACCACGTTCCACCCCTCTGTCTCTATTCACGTGACCATACGCACCAATTCGAAAATCATAATATTTCACCACCCATATTTGCGAGTAGGCCCATTCGTATTCTTCCAGCAAGGAACATATTGGTAATAACGGCACCGTGTCAGTCCGGCCACCTCCCATTAACATGGTATTCGAACCATAAAGTTCTTCCAGTATGTATTGTTGGTATTTGCGGCAGCGTCTATAAATTGGTATCAATAACAGACCAAAGTCCTTCCAGGAATCCGCAGTGCATGGCCTCGGTTTTCGGATATTGGTCATTCCAAAAGGAATGAATCCCCGCTCTATCCTAAGTCCCCGTCTATAGAGGAGCAGACCTGTCCATCTTATTACACTAGTTTAACGAAACTTCTGTTTCTTCCAGATCAATAGGGCCCCGACGTTGTTTCGAATTAATAGGTTTACCACCGATATAAGGGATCCACANGAAAAATTTCAACTACTACTCCTAAACTCCTAAGGAAAACCACGTTCCACCCCTCTGTCTCTATTCACGTGACCATACGCACCAATTCGAAAATCATAATATTTCACCACCCATATTTGCGAGTAGGCCCATTCGTATTCTTCCAGCAAGGAACATATTGGTAATAACGGCACCGTGTCAGTCCGGCCACCTCCCATTAACATGGTATTCGAACCATAAAGTTCTTCCAGTATGTATTGTTGGTATTTGCGACAGCGTCTATAAATTGGTATCAATAACGGACCAAAGTCCTTCCAGGAATCCGCAGTGCATGGCCTCGGTTTTCGGATATTGGTCATTCCAAAAGGAATGAATCCCCGCTCTATCCTAAGTCCCCGTCTATAGAGGAGCAGACCTGTCCATCTTATTACACTAGTTTAACGAAACTTCTGTTTCTTCCAGATCCATAGGGCCCCGATGTTGTTTCGAATTAATAGGTTTACCACCGATATAAGGGATCCACATTATAATTCCAGTAAGATTTGAAACTACTATCAAAAACCACACCTCAACAACTAACCCTCTGCTCATTTACAACAACTCACACCCCGGCGACAACTAAAATAAACATCACACGCCCCCGTCCTCCCACAAATCATCACATCCCCTGCAGCACCCACCGATCATCCCCTTATGTATCACCATACCACACTTTTATATCAATGCGTCACCCCTTGATCGACAAGATCGACAATCAGAGTCAAACCGAAATTTGAAAATTCCCCAAAAACCATCCAAATACATGAAAAATGAAAATTCATGGCGCAGACCCTTCCCCATCCAAGGAAACCAAATAGTTCCATATGATATCTTTAGTTTTCACGTTCATCCAGATACTCACGTAGACGACGAGGCAGAAACAAGTCCTTAAAAAATCTGAACTCCCTATCAGGTCTTAACCCCAGGCTTTCTCCCTGAGCTGATACGCCCAGTACCATCCAAGTACGCAAACCTCCGTTGTTTACGCTTCTTTCTAAAGAAAACAGAACCAGCTCGACAGCGCCAACGTTCGTGACTGTTCGGGTTGAAGCTACTCCGATAGTTTAGCCTTATCCGGTCTGAGTAGAGACCTCTGCACTAAACAAGCCCCCTAGTAGTCACTTAAGTTTTTACTGCGGAACCATAAGTGGAGACCGAGAGAGAGAAAGAGTTTTTTTACAATACAATATATTAAAATATTAATATTGGTAAAATTAATTAATAATTTTATCTGATCAACCTTTTGTCATGTGACCAAAATTGCGCCAGCCAATCAGAAATTGCGTCTGAATTTAGCCAGAAAAAAATTAATTAGCCTTTGAGCCAGAATTTAGCCGGTGCAATTTAATTAGCCTTTGAGCCAGAATTTAGCCAGAATTTAGCTGGCGCAAAATTAATTAGCCAAAGACGCAATTATTGAGTCAGCCTTAATATCAATTGAGCCTTCCACCCTTAAATCACGGTCAACAATTTGGTGGTGACTGTGAGATCCGATTAATCCCTTGTAGAATTTTAATTTGTGATATAATAGGAATAGTATATCTCTTGAAATTAGTTTTAGTAAAATCTTAGTGAAGATTTAGTGAAAGGAATTTTCATATGAAATTTAGAATAGTTTAAAATAGTTTCAAAAAATTCTGTATGAATCTATTTCTTTGATTTAGTAATAGTTATCCTTTAGTAATTTTAATTTAACTTCCATGTGATGCCCATCGTGGAATCAATGTTACTAGTACGACTAGGCAAAGATAATGGTTAAAAAAAAAANTCTGCACTAAACAAGCCCCCTAGTAGTCACTTAAGTTTTTACTGCGGAACCATAAGTGGAGACCGAGAGAGAGAAAGAGTTTTTTTACAATACAATATATTAAAATATTAATATTGGTAAAATTAATTAATAATTTTATCTGATCAACCTTTTGTCATGTGACCAAAATTGCGCCAGCCAATCAGAAATTGCGTCTGAATTTAGCCAGAAAAAAATTAATTAGCCTTTGAGCCAGAATTTAGCCGGTGCAATTTAATTAGCCTTTGAGCCAGAATTTAGCCAGAATTTAGCTGGCGCAAAATTAATTAGCCAAAGACGCAATTATTGAGTCAGCCTTAATATCAATTGAGCCTTCCACCCTTAAATCACGGTCAACAATTTGGTGGTGACTGTGAGATCCGATTAATCCCTTGTAGAATTTTAATTTGTGATATAATAGGAATAGTATATCTCTTGAAATTAGTTTTAGTAAAATCTTAGTGAAGATTTAGTGAAAGGAATTTTCATATGAAATTTAGAATAGTTTAAAATAGTTTCAAAAAATTCTGTATGAATCTATTTCTTTGATTTAGTAATAGTTATCCTTTAGTAATTTTAATTTAACTTCCATGTGATGCCCATCGTGGAATCAATGTTACTAGTACGACTAGGCAAAGATAATGGTTAAAAAAAAAAAATATAGTATTAATTTTTCATAGACAATTTAATTTTAAATAATTATATTCATTTATTATTTTAATAGTATTAGTAATAGAATTTGTTAATGAAATACAATAGTAGAAATATGAATATTTAATATTCATTAATAATTATAGTTCTTGTTATAATTAATTTAAATTCAATCACATTAATAGTATTTTGACACGTGATTTTAGAAATTATTTTATCTATAATCTTTTTAATATTAGTAATAGTAAATCAGTATATTTCTTAAGAGAGAAGCAATAGTAGATCAATAATAACAAGAATGAGTCTTTGCTAAACTTGAGTAAGACCTAAGAGGAGGCAAAAGTTTAGAGAAACAAGAGTGAGTCAACATTGATAAAAAAGCTTAATAATAATAATATCTGGCATGTCTTCATACCACTACCTTATATTATTAATAGAATAGATATTGATGTTATAAAAATTAATATTAGAAAAAGAGAGGGAAATGTGATAATAAATATTATGATGCATAATGAACTCAAAACATAATGAATTTATTTATTTAACAAATTATTAGAACATTATAAAAAAAAAAAAAATATATATAATTTAATTTTTAATTATTTTTTTTTACACATATTTTATTATATTATATATAGTTACATATAGTTTATATATTACAATAGTCATCAGGAAATTTTAATAGGCGTAAATTTACGGAAATTTAACATGGCGTAAATTTCCGTCATATTACGGGACCTACGGAAATTTTCGAAAATATGACGGAATACTGACGTTAATATAAATTTCCGAAAATTTATCGTGCAATAAAATTTCGAAAATTTTCGGTATAATAAATTTCCGTAATTTAGATATTTCAAAATATTTTCGAAGCTTTTCGAAATAATCTGCTTGTTTTCGTTTCATTTCATTTTATTTTTTCAAAATTTTATATTTTCACGATAAACGTTTATTTTTATTTATTATTATTTATTATAAA
>PQFF01000147.1:301036-337465 GCA_003547095.1 Diversispora epigaea
GAAAAAGAGTATATAGTTTTTTGAAAAAGTTCGAAACAAAATAAGTTTTTGAAAAAGAGTATATAGTTTTTTGAAAAAGTTCGAAACAAAATAAGTTTTTGAAAAAGAGTATATAGTTTTTTGAAAAAAGAGTATATAGTTTTTAAAATTTCTAGAAAAAGAATAAATAAACAAGATCATTTTGTGAAAAAGTTCGAAACAAAATAAATAAACAAGATCATAAATAAACAAGATCATAAATAAACAATAAATAAACGAAATTTTTCGAAATTTTTTAAAACGATAAACTTTCGAAAATTTTTAGGCAAATATTTTCGTAATAATTACGAAAATTTTCGAAAATTTTTTAAAACGTCAAAATTACGGAAAATAGCATCCGTAATATTACGGAATTTTAACGTTTCAATAACTTTCGAAAATTTTCGAAAATTTCCGTAATATTACGCGAAAAATTACGGAAATTTAATATCATGTTAAAATTACGGAATATTACGCCCGAAAAAATTTCTTGATGTAGTACATTTAATAATTATCCCTTTATAGTTATTGATTAAAGTAGTTATTTTAACAGTAGACATTTCGTAAAACAAATAGATGGGACAGTAATATAGTGAATAGAAGTCTTGATGAAAAATAATAATAAAAGTAATGGTGGAAGATTTACGACATTTTTTCTACAAATTGACTTAAAAGATTGAAAAATTAGTAAAGATATAAATACAAATATAAAAATAAAAGAGGACCCGCAGAGCAACATCTCTTTTATTTGACTTTAGACCGACCCACAGAGTAACACAGCACTAGAGTATTAGAGTTAATAATTCAAAGTATATCTTTATTGTTGACTATTTCTAATATTTTCATGGGCATGGCAAATAGTTTGGTCTGAAGTTTCTATTCGAAAGTGACGCACTAAACTACAAAAATGTTGAAGAGAGTCCCGAAGATGAACATTTTCTTGGGAGAGACGAGTATTAGTATTACGAAAATTTTCTGTTTCCTGAACTAATGAAAAATTACGATTCTGAAAAAAAAAAAGAGAATATTAATTTTTTTAAAAAGAAAAGAGCAAATAAAATATTTGTAAGAGTAAAATGAAAGTTACTCGTATATCATTACAACTTCTTCTTAAGTTATGAACCTCTCTTTGAAGTTGTTCTATCCTTTGTTCATTGGTAACTTAATAGTTAGTATATAAGGCTTGAAGAATGATAAGTTCTTCTTGTATTGATAATAACTCTGCTTCTAGCTCAGAACAACGACAGTTAAGGAGACGACGACGAAGGAATTTAGCTGTTTCTTGAAAAATCATAATTCCCCCTACGATAATGTTTGAATGTTGACACGCATGAGTAAAGCGATTGGTCCTAGGCATTGTTATAGCTAAAGTAATTTAAACAATAAATAAATTACAATTTAGTATTTTCCTTCAAGAACATATGAGGTTATGCAGGAACATTCTCAAAGTAAAAGAGGTCGCAACGAGCTTTCAACGACATAACATCAAGTGCAAAGTCTTTTAATATTTCCTTTTCATTAAGGGAAGCTAGGTCACTCATGTTAACTCCATCTACCAGCTTGATAAAGAGTAACAATATTTCCATAAATTACTCTAAAGGAAAATACCAGAAAACACTAAGTAAGTTTGACTTACAAATAACAAAAAGTAGATTAGAGCAATGGGAAAAATTAACGAACCAGATCTCAAAATAATATCTTCTTAAATAAATATACTAAAAATTTTTCAGTGGGAAAATTCTCAAATTCGAAAAATATTGGTGGGAAAAATAAAAACAAAGAAATTTGTATTTAGACAAATTCGAATATGACAAGAAAATGTATTTTTAAAAAAAAAGTGGGAAACATGAGAAAATTCTAAAAGTCTATTACAAAACACATGGAAAACACAAGGTAACAATAACATACATGCACACATAATATACAAAATTAGCTCAAAACTTGAATAGATCAGAATGATAGACCAAAATCGATTTACGCCATAATATTTTCCTTTGTTGTTCAAAAATGGAAACAAGGTGTGCATGAAAATAATATCATAATTAGATATTATCTGATATACAAAGTTCTAAATTATTTGAAAACAATCCAGAACAAATTTTTGATGAATCATAAGTGGAACTTTATGATTAAGTTAGGGAGAATTATTAGTTGTAGTAGTTTATTATATTATTATATTTTATTTTTATTTTATTATTAAATTTATGTTTATTATGTATTACTTATTATTATTATTATGTATTAACTATTATTATATTATTTCTATATTTATAAATATTAATGTAAATTACTTAGAAATTAGTGCAACAAAATATGTATTACAACTGAAGATCAATAACGTATAGTACAGCGTAATCAAAAGCGTAATAGATAGCGTAATTAATAGCGTATACATTAGCATAATCAATAGTGTATAGCACAGCGTAGTAAATAGCGTAGAGTACAGCGTAATCAATAGCGTAATCTATTATGTATATAAAGGATTGAATTTCTGTTCTCTCAATCCTCAGTTAGTTGGTTAGAAAGGTCCATTAACTCAATAATAAACTTCTTATAGTTTTAATTAAATAATACATTTCTTGATGAATTATTATTTAATTCTTTGTATAAAACCTTTATAATAATACTTTGCTGTGTGATCTGAGTATTATTCTTTATTATAAACTATTATTCTGCTTTGTGATCTTAATAATTAGTTTATAGTTTCTTAGTGTAATTCTTTTAAATACCCTGCTTAGTGATCTTGGTATTTGTTTAATAATTAGATAACTTGCTGTGTGATCTCGTTATCTGGTATAAATTTAGCCTTGCTTAGTGTTCTGAGCTTGAATTCTTAGTGAATTATTGTTAAACTTAGTGTTTACCCTTATAAAACCTCACCNTTAACTATTATTATATTATTTCTATATTTATAAATATTAATGTAAATTACTTAGAAATTAGTGCAACAAAATATGTATTACAACTGAAGATCAATAACGTATAGTACAGCGTAATCAAAAGCGTAATAGATAGCGTAATTAATAGCGTATACATTAGCATAATCAATAGTGTATAGCACAGCGTAGTAAATAGCGTAGAGTACAGCGTAATCAATAGCGTAATCTATTATGTATATAAAGGATTGAATTTCTGTTCTCTCAATCCTCAGTTAGTTGGTTAGAAAGGTCCATTAACTCAATAATAAACTTCTTATAGTTTTAATTAAATAATACATTTCTTGATGAATTATTATTTAATTCTTTGTATAAAACCTTTATAATAATACTTTGCTGTGTGATCTGAGTATTATTCTTTATTATAAACTATTATTCTGCTTTGTGATCTTAATAATTAGTTTATAGTTTCTTAGTGTAATTCTTTTAAATACCCTGCTTAGTGATCTTGGTATTTGTTTAATAATTAGATAACTTGCTGTGTGATCTCGTTATCTGGTATAAATTTAGCCTTGCTTAGTGTTCTGAGCTTGAATTCTTAGTGAATTATTGTTAAACTTAGTGTTTACCCTTATAAAACCTCACCTCTGCCTCTTTCGCCTTAATTCTGCAATACCTTAATTCCTTTTCAAATATACTTTAACAATAGTATAAATCCTTCAGCTTTAGTAAATTAAGTATAGTGCTGTGTGTCTTATACAAATTAATCCCTGCTAATAGTTGTCTGTTTCTGTTATTTATTTGAAAGGTAAATTACGGTCAACAATATTCCATTTTTCGGGTAATTGATTTTTAAGAATTATGTTATTCTTTGATATTTAATATCATAAAAATAATATAATAATATATTAATATTATTTTCATATAATAATTATTTCATAATATTATATAATATTTACTTCACTTATTTAATAAATTTCTTTCAATATTTTTATCTATAAAAATTATATATTAAAAATAAATTAGATATATTAGAGATATTAAATATGATATTATATAATAATATTATTTACTTAAAATAACTTTTTTTTAAAAAAAATTAAAAAGTAATCATATTTCTATATATATACTTATTAAAATATTTTTAATAAATAAATGAATAATAATAAAATTTATATATTTTTAATATGTTATTTTTATAATCATAGAATATATGGTCAAATAATTAAAATAAATTATCAAGTGAAAAAAAATAATAATTATGTATCAATAATTTCATTGAATAGAAAATTTATTGTTTAATTTATTTAATTTATTTATTTTATTTATATTATATATATTACTTTTATATAAATAATAAAATATATTATATTATTTATTTTTATTGTTTTAAATAATCTCTTAAAGATATGTAGTATGTATAAAAACTTAATTTGGAGAAATAAATATTATATTTAAATACAAAATAAGAGAAATTCAATATTGTGTTTTTGATAAATATAAATAATATAGATTGAAATATTATAAATATGATAAATATCTGGTATTTGATATTAAATAGAAAATTATACAATATTAAGTATATATTAAATATCTGATGTTATTTATTAGGTATTTGATATTATATATTAGATATTTGATATTGCATATTGGATACTTAATGTTATATATTGAATATTCAATATTGTATAATTTTCCACTTGATATTAGGTATCAAATATCTATCAAATTTATAATATTTTAATCTATATAATAATTAAAAACATGTTATATTAGGCATACAATATTATTTATACATATTAGTAACCTGATAATTATAAAATAAATATTGTGCATCTAATATAAATAAAAAATATATCAGATTACTGAAAATAATAAAAATATATCAGTTATTTGATATAAATTATAAAAATCAAACATCTTAATAAATATTAATTATATTTAATACATTTATTAAAAAAAAATATCAGGTAATTTTATATATCAGACACCTGATTTTTTATAAATAATCAATATCTCTCTGACTAGTATTTATATTATGCTTATTAGTAATTTATCAAGGTAACTAATAAGTCTTTAATATGTATTTGATAAATGTCTGATACATCAGAAATTATATAAAAACATTTTATAAATACTGTTTATATAGTATTTTAGAACAGTATTAACATATTAGAATACAATAAAAATTTTTTATTTATATAGTATATTAGAATGTAATATTCTAGTGTATAATAAAGACTTTTCGTTTATATAGCATATTAGAAGAATATTTTTATAAAATTTTTAATGTAAGTATTTAAAATACAAATTTTGACTTGTAATATATATATTATATTTAATATTATTTAAATTTAATATATATATTATTTATATAATAGAAAATAAAAATATATATATAATTATATACATTGAATAATCAAAAATCAATAAAACTTTTGATATAAATTGATTATAAATCTCTTTGTTTATTTGTATTATATATGTCGTTAAAACTATTAAATTAAGTTAGATGTAATTAAAATTAAGAAAATTGAAGTTGAATCAAAGCAAATTTTGATTTTTACTAGTAATTGACGTAATCAATTGAATTAGATACAATTAAAAATTGAAATTTTAAGAGTTGAATCAAAGTCAAATTAGTTTTGACAACATGTATAATTTGTATATTATCTACAAATTTTCTTGTTTATTTATAAATTATTATAAATTTTTTTGCTTATTTATAAATTATTTACAAATCTCCTTGTTTATTTGTATATTTTTTTTATCTATTTATATCAAAGATTTTACTTATTTTTGTTTATTTGATTAGTAAAAAATTACTTTTTAAAAAATAAAACAAATATTACAAAAGAACAATTTATTATTATAATTAATACTTTATTAATTTTACTTTTTAAAATATTTAAATATTATGGTACATGAAGTTTAAAAATATTCAAAAATTTAAATTGTTAAAGTTTTATATCTAAAAATGTAAAATAAAAAAATATATATATTATAATAGTTTTTAATAAGTTCTATAAAGTTATATATTTTTTTTGAATAATTTAATATTAATTTTATAAATAGTTAAAGTTTTTTGGAGGATATTTTTAATAATAATTTCTAAAATTTTAACAGTTGTTTTTTATATTGGAGAAATTCGATTACTAATGATATGAAAAAATATTTTAAAAGATGATTCAATTACTTAAATACTTAACATTCGATATCTCAGGTCTTGAATTAATATTATTTTAGTATTTTTTAATGATCACTTTATTTTGTTTTATATTTTTTTTTGATTTTGACATCATTTTAGAAATAAAAAAAATAAAAAAAAAAGTTTTTAAATTTGTACTGATATTTTGTAATATTAAAATCATTTAATTCTTTTTTTAAAAATTTTTTTTTAATTCAATTGATGAGTCAGGTGATTGAATTTCAATCAATTACATTCCTGGAATTAATGTTGCACTTATACATGTTCCCAAAATTAATTTTGGATTTTTGAGATATTTCGACTTTTTGAGATTTATGCAGAATTTATTTTATATATGGAAGTAAAAAAAATACCCAGTTATATGTATCTTTAATTAAAGAATTTATCCAGGTAGTCAAAAAATTTCAGGTTTTAAATAAAATAATTTCGTCTTCTATAAAAAACTATTTTGACTTTTTTTTCCAAAATTACAATTTCAAAACTCCAAAATAATTTTGCGTGCAAGTATAGTTATATCTGCATATAAAATTTCAGCAGTTATATGGTACCGGAAATTTATACTCAACAATCATGTGATTTTGTTTCAATTTTTTATTGTAAATTATATATCATGTGAAAAAGTATTAATCAATAAAAATTATTTTTTGTTCAAAATTTTATATGGAATTTAAAAAATTTGAATAACGAATAAAAAAAAAAAACAGTAATTGTAATTTAAGAAATTTGGATGGTGAAAATAAAATTTTGAAGAAAAAATTAAAAATTTGAAATTCAAACATCAGGAAATTTTTTATGTCAAAGGTTATTGTAATAATTTCATTTTCAAAGGTTATTGAAGGTTATCGGATCAATAACCTTTACAAATATTACGTTTATTATGATAAAGTGAAGGTTATTGAAGGTTATTGATATCAATAACTTCTGGAGTATTACGTTTTATTAATAAAAATAAAGGTTTTCTGTACCAATAACCTTCGTAAATATTATGTTTATGTTGGAGGTATTCGAAGGTTATCGGAGTAAAGAACTTCGAAGGCTTACGTTTAAAAAAATTTACTGATGAATAATATCCAATAAAATCATATTCAACTAATTACATCAATCACTAATAAAAATCAAAATTTGACTTGACTTAACTTCAATTTTTCTTAATTTTAATTGCGTCTGACTTAATTCAATAGTTTTGACGACATGTATAGTATATTATATCCTACCACCTGAAAATATGAATCATACCCGGGAGTACTTTACATGGAAAAGAATATTATAGCTACATAGAATTATTATTTAAAGGTATAAAATATTGTTCATAAATTATGATTATTCTATAAGATATATGTATGCATTAAAATATATTGAAAATTTACAAATTTTTATATGAGGGTATATTTCAAGGAGGGTACTTTGTCCAAGCGGATATTTTGTGCAACAAATTACGATAAATAAAAAT
Source organism: Diversispora epigaea (assembly GCA_003547095.1). NCBI lineage: Eukaryota > Fungi > Glomeromycota > Glomeromycetes > Diversisporales > Diversisporaceae > Diversispora > Diversispora epigaea. The sequence goes on from PQFF01000147.1 coordinate 308,589, forward strand.
CAATTAATTTTGAAAATTCAAAAAATCCATCCATTTATTTATAATTATATTATTGAGAATATATATATTTCCAAAATTGATTTTAGATTTTTGAGGTATTTCATTTTTTTGAGATTTATACAGAATCTATTCTATATATGGAAATAAAAAAAGTACTTAGTTATATGTATTTTTAATTAAGAAATTTATTTAGGTAGTCAAAAAATTTCAAGTTTTAAGTAAAATAATTTCATCTTCTATGAAAAACTATTTCAACTTTTTTTTCCAAAATTGCACTTTCGGGACTTTAAAATAATTTAGCGTGCAATATCAGGAAACTTTTTGAAGCATAAATTTACAGAAATTTACAAGATCTACAGAAATTTACGCCTAAAAAAATTATTTTTTTTGACTTTAATTACTATTTATGAGACAGAAAGTAATTTTTTACTAAAATATTCCTATAACAGATCGAAAGATCTGGTTCTTAGCTACAAGTTGATATGTGTTTCATTTCTGTAGCATCAATATTCGCGAAGATATTTACATTTAAAGTTTTACATCTATGAAAAAATTCCTGTGTAAATTTTTTTATAGATATGAAACTTTAAACGTGAATATTTTCGCGAATATTAATGCTACAGGAATGAAACATATATCATCTTGTAGCTAAGAACCAAATCTTTCGATCTGTCATAGAAATATCTTAGTAAAAAATTGCTCTCTATCTCATAAATAGTAATCAAAGTCAAAAAAAATAATTTTTTTAGGCGTAAATTTCTATAGGTTTTGTAAATTTCTGTAAATTTATGCTCCAAAAAGTTTCCTGATGAAGTATAATTGAAAGTATAAAAACGAATTAATAATTAGGTTAATTATTATTAAAGTTGTAAAAACAAATAAGTATTATATAATTAATTAATATTTATGTTAATTATATTTTTTAGTATTATTTTTCATCTAACTGATCTATAATTCTTTCAATATTTTTAGATAAACGACGATGTGATTTATATTTGCTAACTGCCTATTCTGCGGTTCTATCTTTTAACCCTTTATTATATGCATCCATGTATCTTCACGACTTATATACAAATTTATGAATAATTACTATGGGAACACTAATTAGAATTTTCGAAATCTGTATTAATAAGTCTGCATAATTATAAGTACAATATTGTCTTGTTTTCCGCTTCACAAAATCCCAATATCGCTTTATAAAATTACACTCACAATGAAATTTTGAATATCTTTTAAAAATAACTTTTTTTAATATTGATTTTTGTTCACAAAAATTAGATTGTAGTAACTATATATGTTCTCAAAATTGATTTTGAATTTTTGAAGTATTTTGTCTTTTTAAAATTTATGCAGAATTTATTCTATATCATCAGGAAACTTTTTGGGGCGTAAATTTACAGAAAATTTACGGGACCTACAGAAATTTACACCTAAAAAAATCAATTTTTTTGACTTTGATCACTATTTATAAGACAGGAAGCGATTTTTTACTAAGATATTCCTATGACAGATCGAAAGATCTGGTTCTTAGCTACAAGATTATATGTGTTTCATTTCTGTAACATTAATATTTGCGAAGATATTCACGTTTAAAGTTTCACATTTGTGAAAAAATTTCCGTAATTCTGCTGGAAATTCACGTGACGTCATAGAAATTTCCGGCAGAATTACGAAAATTTTCGGAAAATTTACGCGGAAATTTTTTCACAAATGTGAAACTTTAAACTTGAATATCTTCGCGAATATTGATGTTACAGAAATGAAACACATATCATCTTGTAGCTAAGAACCAGATCTTTCGATCTGTCATAGGAATATCTTAGTAAAAAATCGCTCCCTGTCTTATAAATAATGATTAAAGTCAAAAAAATTGATTTTTTTAGACGTAAATTTCTGTAGGTCCCGTAAATTTTCTGTAAATTTACGCCTCAAAAAGTTTCCTGATGATATGGAAGTAAAAAAAGTACCTAGTTATATGTATCTTTAATTAAGAAATTTATCTGGGTAGTCAAAAAATTTTGGGTTTTAAGTAAAATAATTTTGTCTTCTATGAAAAACTATTTTGACTTTTTTCTCCAAAATTGCAATTTCGGAACCCCAAAATAATNTATGACAGATCGAAAGATCTGGTTCTTAGCTACAAGATGATATGTGTTTCATTTCTGTAACATCAATATTCGCGAAGATATTCAAGTTTAAAGTTTCACATTTGTGAAAAAATTTCCGTAATTCTGCTGGAAATTCACGTGACGTCATAGAAATTTCCGGCAGAATTACGAAAATTTTCGGAAAATTTACGCGGAAATTTTTTCACAAATGTGAAACTTTAAACTTGAATATCTTCGCGAATATTGATGTTACAGAAATGAAACACATATCATCTTGTAGCTAAGAACCAGATCTTTCGATCTGTCATAGGAATATCTTAGTAAAAAATCGCTCCCTGTCTTATAAATAATGATTAAAGTCAAAAAAATTGATTTTTTTAGACGTAAATTTCTGTAGGTCCCGTAAATTTTCTGTAAATTTACGCCTCAAAAAGTTTCCTGATGATATGGAAGTAAAAAAAGTACCTAGTTATATGTATCTTTAATTAAGAAATTTATCTGGGTAGTCAAAAAATTTTGGGTTTTAAGTAAAATAATTTTGTCTTCTATGAAAAACTATTTTGACTTTTTTCTCCAAAATTGCAATTTCGGAACCCCAAAATAATTTACATGCAAGTATAGTAGTAACTATACTTGCATGCTAAATTATTTTAGGACTTCGAAATTGCAATTTTGGGGAAAAAAGTCAAAATAGTTTTTCATAGAAGACAAAATTATTTTACTTAAAACCCAAAATTTTTTAACCACCCAGATAAATTTCTTAATTAAAGATACACATAACTAGGTACTTTTTTTATTTTCATATATAGAATAGATTCTATATAAATCTCAAAAAGATGAAATACCTTAGAAATACCTTAAAAATTCAAAATTAATTTTGAGAACATGTATAGTAGTGACATAATTCATTGTGCACAACAACATCAGTAAATTTTTTTAAACGTAAACTTTTGAAGTCCTTCACTCTGATAACCTTCGAATACCTCCAACATAAACGTAATATTTACGAAGGTTATTGGTATCGAAAACCTTCATTTTTATTAATAAAACGTAATACTCCGGAGGTTATTGATATTGATAACCTTCAATAACCTTCATTTTATCATAATAAACATAAGATTATTGGTAAAGGTGGTACCTGTAATTGTGAATTAAGAGTTATGATATTATTGTCTGTATCGTAATTATTAAGGATTTCAATAAAAAAAAATCTGTAATTCCGTAATTTGTAATTATCTGTAAGTCCATAATTGTTCTGTAAGTCCGTAATTATTCCATAAATAAAAATGATACTCATAATTATTTAATTTTAAAATTTTATTATTAAATTTTTAAACATTTAAGTTTAAATATCTATAGTTATTTTAATTTTAATGTACAGAATTTGAAACTTCTACATAAAATATAAATTATTCTTAACTTTAAGTTTAATTATTAATACTTTTAATGTTTAATTATTAAAATTAAAAGTTTTATATGTAAAAACTATTAGTAATTATTTTTAAAATTAATTTTTAATTAGTAAACTTTATTTTAAAATATTTCGGTCAAAAATTATCTGATTTGAATGAAAAAAGTATCATTTTGAAGCCAGAAACATGGAGATTCCAAATATATACTTTATTGTTATACAAAAGTTTGTAATTAGTTACAGAATTACGGATTTGTATCGTAATTCATTTAAAAAATCTGTAATATTAAGGACTTGTAAAAATAATTAAGAATACCAGCTTTAGTTATTGGTCCGATAACCTTCAATAACCTTTGAAAACGAAATTATNTAAAAATGATACTCATAATTATTTAATTTTAAAATTTTATTATTAAATTTTTAAACATTTAAGTTTAAATATCTATAGTTATTTTAATTTTAATGTACAGAATTTGAAACTTCTACATAAAATATAAATTATTCTTAACTTTAAGTTTAATTATTAATACTTTTAATGTTTAATTATTAAAATTAAAAGTTTTATATGTAAAAACTATTAGTAATTATTTTTAAAATTAATTTTTAATTAGTAAACTTTATTTTAAAATATTTCGGTCAAAAATTATCTGATTTGAATGAAAAAAGTATCATTTTGAAGCCAGAAACATGGAGATTCCAAATATATACTTTATTGTTATACAAAAGTTTGTAATTAGTTACAGAATTACGGATTTGTATCGTAATTCATTTAAAAAATCTGTAATATTAAGGACTTGTAAAAATAATTAAGAATACCAGCTTTAGTTATTGGTCCGATAACCTTCAATAACCTTTGAAAACGAAATTATTACAATAACCTCCAATATAAAAAATTTCCAGATGAATTATTCCTTTGTAAATTAATATTATTTTATTTTGTTGAATATTCTTTACATATTAAACAAATTTCTTTCATTAGCCAAAGGTTATGTTTTTTAAGAACTTGCTTGATACCCTTTGGTTACCTTTTTAATTAATGGTTATCTGAAAATATCATTGATTATATATACTTTTCTCTATTTTCATTGATATACTAACTATCACGCATCTTAGGTTGTTCTTTTCTTGAACTCAAGTTCATTCTTGTTGCAATTAATGCATTCTTTGCTATTGCATTATGATTTGTGGGTTGATTGAAACAAAACACTCCTATATAATTAGGATGCAATATCTTGAAAATTGGGATCGCTTGGTGTACAAGTTACATTTTTAATTTAAAAAAATTAATTATTAGATTTTTAAAATTCTAATTTTATATTTTTAAATAAAAAAAAAATGTGCCTGATTTAACATATGCTCAAATTTTCAATATCTATCTGTTTATATAGAGCAAAGAATAAAAACTTCTCTATTTTTAATTTGTGGATTTGCTTACAATTGTTTATCAAATAATTATAATAACCTGTGATATAGATAAAGAAAAACTGAAACTATAATGGAATGTCTTATATGTTTTGAATGTAAAATATCTTTATCACTTCTTATTTAAATTTTTTTTTAACTATTATTTATATAAAAATAGCATTCATCATATATTACTTGAATCAATTCTTTTCTCTTGATTTAAGTTGAGATTTTAAAATAATATTCATTATATCACCACTGAAATCTTTCATAGATTTCTGATACTTAAACATTCTTTTTAACTATTTTTTTTTATATTCCACTACATCTGATCGTTCATGTCTATCATAGTAAATTTTTTTTTTCATTATATTTATATCTCTACAAATGCATATAATTTCAGCAGGTTTTTTCAAAAATTGTATTTCGTTTAATATAGCTGATTAATTTAGAAAATAAAGTTTTTTAATATAAACTTTCAGATTTCTGGGGAAATGTGATTCTGGTTTTTGTTGGTGTAACTATAATTGACAATTTTCTTTGAAATCTTTTTTGTTCAATAAATTTTCTAATTTTGTATATTTTTCTTGATTATAAACAAGTTCTCCTGTTTGTATAAAATAGGATCCTCATTTTTAAATACACCTTAAATTCCACATAGTTTGTGCAATTTCATTATTAACATCCATTTTACCTTGTTTATCTAACAATAACTCTATATATCTGTGAATACTTAAACAACGTAAATAATTATAAGTAAAAATATTGTGATTTGATTTAATGAATTTTAATATTGAACATTGTTGATTTATTTTTTCTAAATGAATTTGTAAATTTTTTGTAATTTTAATAAAAATTAAAAAATCTTTAAAAGACAGAAATGAAGATAAAGATTTTAAAAATGGTTGTGGTAATTGTGATGAAGACAGTATTTCGGTATTTTTAAAAAATGTATTAAGTGTTTTCATTCTCTTTGCATCATTTTCTAATTTTTTATTTTTATTTTTATGCCTCCAGGTTGTAATTCTTGAAGTTTTAATATATACAGCTCTAATATTATTTGCAGCATCTAAAGAACTTCGTTAATAAGCCTATTTTCTGTTTCTTCAAATTTTTGTAAGTCCTTTTTAGTTCAATAATTATCAGTTTCATATTCAGTAACTATACCTTCTTTAAAGTTAAAATCTGTAAGGGTTTCTATAACCAATTCTTGAGGTATATAACAGTTTTTTTTTCTGGATAACTTGTTTACCTGTTTTTTCCTTTTTGTTTTAGAGGATAACTAATTATTACAAATTATTAGAAATTCTGATTAACAAAATTACTTTCACATGACTAAAAGTTGTTTCAAATCTGCTGAAATCATATGAAAATCATAAAATTTTAAATACTTATAACTTTTTATATAGGCATTTTATTAAAAATCTGACTGGTAATTTTATAGAATATGCCCTGAAGAACAAAGTTATCAGTTTACTTTTTTTAGATTTTTCCTTTTTAAGATGTTAATAAGTTTTAAAGTGATGTAATTTTATTGTCAAATATAGACTTCCGACACCATATATCATTTGATATCTTTAGGTTATACACATTAAATAATAATGACATCATAAGTTACTAATAAATACAGGTAAATTTGTTTAAATTTACATGATTTACTGTTTAAGGAATAATTTTAATAACAAATATTGTTATAAATTTTACAAGAAATTTCAAAATTTATAAAAAATAAATTTATTGATTTTAAATCTTATGGATTTTTGAATTCTAGAATTGTAAATTATTCTAAATTTAGTAATTCCCATTTTGGAAAAACATCAAAATATTTGAAATTATATATATAAAATATTTTAATACTTTTTGGCTTTATTAAAAATTGCTTTTTTATGATTTTTTACTTTGAATTGGTACAATAGTTAAATATTAATCAAGTATCCTTATTCAGTTATTATGTTACTATACACATATTTTAAAAAAATTAATTTATTTTAATTGATTATCTGATTATCCAATTAAATTGACAATTATCTAAATATGTCCTATGGGGTTATATTAATCCACATTTTCATTGAAAATCTTTAATAATCATGATTAACGTTAACTGATGGGAAATAGTAATTTCCAATTTAGCCATTACGCCCATTATCCAGTGTATGATAAACGAAACCTTTTTCAGTTCGGAGTCACATTGCGAAATCCGATCAGAACTTGCATCATGTGAATGATAAATTATTATGAGACAAGTACAGTGCCGGAACTAGATTTAAGAATGATTATCGTCTCAAATTTCCGAGGGAAACAATTTATGAATAATTATATCGATTATATCACTACAATGGGAGAACGAGATTCCATTCCATGAAAACAACTGCTGATAAGACTGAAAGGTCGGAATTACTCTTTACAGACACTCGAATGCAGTCATACTTACCGTCAAAGTATCATGCAGCCGGCAATCATATCAGTTAGTTAAGATACTGTTATGATAATGTTTATATGATTGCTTTACTATTACTCTCGTCGTATCACTACCGCATCAATATAAAAATTCATGAAAATATGAAAAACTGCACATGTCTTCGAAAATCAAAACTATAAAGTGCGAGAAAGAAGGCAACTGTAGTTGTAACAGTTCAACAATAACTTTTACCTAACTTTCTCACAAATGTATCATGTCGAGCTCATATAATTACAGAGACCGCGCGCAATCATCTCGCTCATATTCTTCAGAAAATCCATCACAACGTCCACCACCTCCTTCTAACAGGACTTCCTCTTTTAATCTAAACCACTTATTGAATTCAGACGATCAACCATTGTCTCACACTTCTGGCCACTATTCATTGCCTCCTTTAACTTCGTCACCTTATTCTCAATCAACGCTCAGTTTCTCTTCCTATGCTTCTCAAACTAGTAGCCCGCATTACGGACATAGCCATAACGATTTTTCTACTTCCCCCTCCTTGTCTCACACCCATCCCATTCCACCTTCAATTCCTCCCATACAACAACTACCTTATAACGGTAGCTCTTGGGATTATTCTGAATCTGCCTCACGTCAAGTATGTCATACAATATAACAGAAACGCGACACGTTTTCAAAATTGATTTTCAACTTAATACTTACATTAATTTTTTTTTTAAGTTACCAAACAATTCTTACAAGCTGGATCACGGTATGCCAAGAACTAAAGCAAAGTTCGGTTTATTTTTTAGATATCATTAATATATATATACATATATATATATATATATATATTTTTTTTAGCACCATCAGTTCCGACAACTTCTTCGACATTGACTTTTTTCCATTCCAATATAAATCAAAATAATATAAATCAAAGTATCAGTCAGGATCAAAGTAATACTACACACCACATTCATGAAAGCAAATCAAACGTATTATCTCAAGAGGTATATATATATCGATATATCGATTACAAAAATTAAAAATTAAAACTTTCATTTATTTATTTATCACATTAACATTTATAAACAATTATCAAGCCATTATTTCGGCCACCTCCAGTAATGTCAATTTCAGGGTTATTGAGTCGGGATACAAATGATGATACAGAATATTCATTTTCTAAATTACAGAAAGACTCTAATAATAGTGGTGCCTATGATGAAGAAATTTTTGATGCTAGATCCAATGTAGCACAAGTTCAAACAACAACTGATAGCGCAGAAGAAAAAGAAAGCGCCGCATCTATTTCTGAGGGAAGTTTACATGCATCTGATCGATCTAACGAAGGGGAAAGCACTGGTGATGACCCAAATAGTCCAAGTATGATCATTCCACCTCCGACCCGTAAAATACCAATACCTGAGCCCGTAAACGCTGGAAACGGATTAGTTGTGGTAATTTTTAAATTCAATCACGCCCGCAATAGGTTGATATGTCTACTGCGGGCAGTGTTTTTTTGTAGCTGTTGTTACGTCATCTAATATTAATATTAACAAAAAAAAATTAATGATTATGTCAACCTCAACTACATCATTGTAAATACGTGTTTTTTTTCTCCCTCTCGGACTTCAGAAATTAAAAACCAACGACAATCATCCGCCTAGTGTTTCAAATCAGGAATCTCAAGAACCCGAAAAAACTAGTACATCGAGAAAGAATAATAAAACACCAACAGCTCCTTCTACTGTAGCTTCGCCTTTAACTGCTACATCTTCTAAAAATACAAGAAAGCGCACAAGCAAAAAATTCCAAGTTAGCCCAAAACCACCTAGTAGAGTTCCGAAGTCAAAAAAATCATCGCGACTTGATGTTTCCGAGGTCGAACACCAAGTTGCAAATGAGTCGTCCACTTCTTCCGACTCTTCAGATTATATAATAACTAGAGAAGAGAAAACAAAACATAGGCAACCAGAGGATTCAAGTGATTCCTCCTCTTCCGACTCTTCCTCCTCTGGTTCTGAACTTGACGAAAGGTTCAATAAAGAACTTGTGAATTATATGATAGAAATTTACAAACGTCAAAAACGGGTAGTTGACGAGTTCAATAAAAAATGTGAGGTGAGCATGATTATATAACACATACGGACTCTAAAGTTAATTTCTAATATCCTCTAAAACTTTTAAATAAAGCTCACGAAATGAGAACAAGGCTTTTATCTTATATCCACGTTATTTATTCTCTGATATTATTTATGCTTCTCTTACAACCTTATAATTTATTTCTTAGACTAAAAAAGAGATTGTACGAAGAAAATTCGCGTCTCGTTTGGTTCGTATTGGTGTCAAGGGTCATATTTCTGAAAAAGATGCCATCGAGACAGAAGGCTCTCGCCAAAAGGGTCGAAGGACGAATAAAAAAGAATCTAAACGTGTTAATCGCAAATCAGATCGCCTTGCTGGAAATGATGAGGTGGATATTTTTATTTTATCAATTAATTATTCTTAAAATAGAAAGTGAAAAGAATTTGCTAACTATTTTGTTATTTTTTAGAACGAAAAGCGGGTTGTTCTTGCTACAAAACTTCAAAAGCAACAAGAAGCGTATGAAATGGAGGAACGACGAAGGATATGGAAAGATATTGTTCGTAATGCTATTCCAAAGGTAATTCTATTAATATTATATTAATATTATAATTTCTACTTATAATGCATATCGAATAACTTCATTTAATTATTTTATAGATGAATAAAATTGTTAATCAATCTATTACATCACGAGCTAATAACTGCCGAAAGATTGCTGTTCTTTGCCAAAAAGAAGCCCGTAAAGCGGCATGTAAGTCCTGCAAATCACCTAAAGATATTCAAACAAGATCAAGGCAGGCAATGCGACAGGTATCTTATTTTCATACATTATTCTTCTATTCGATTTTTTTTTAATTTATTTATTTTCAACTTTCATAGATGCTTTGCTTTTGGAAACGTAACGAAAAAGAAGAACGAGAGCTACGCAAAAAGGCGGAAAGAGAAGCCCTTGAAAGAATGCGCGTCGAAGAGGAAATGCGCGAGGCAAAGAGACAAGCACGCAAACTAAATTTCTTAATCACGCAAACCGAGCTTTACAGTCATTTTGTTGGCAAAAAGATTGGAACTCAAGCCGCGGAAGGGAACTCAACCCAAACTTATGTGTCTACTAGCGGACGAACGGCCATGGATCAAGGGGCAGACTCTTCGCCCGCTGAATTGAATACTGATGAGGACAACAATAATCTCATTCTACCTCAGTCGTTCAAAGATATCGATTTCGATGAAGGTACGTGATTACTTAAATTTATAATTTAATATTTAAATGATAAAAGGTAAGTCATATTAATGATTAATTGTTGCTTTATTAACAGAGGATGAGGAAGCACTTAGGGAAAAAGCTCGCGCAAGCGCACAGAATGCTCTCGCACAAGTCAAACAACATACTCGTGACTTTGATGCCGAAAGAAAAATAGCAGCTGGTGGTAAATCAATTGATGCGGGCGCATCAAATGAATATCGTGAGTACTTAAAATATTTTATGATACAGATTTATGGATATGTAATTGTATTTTGTAAGGAAGCATAACAATTTTTCGTGAATATTTATATAGTAGACCAAATGAATTTCCAAAATCCCTCCAGTATGCCGTCGATGTCAGAAATTAAACAGCCCTCAATACTTGTAAACGTTACTTTGAAGGATTATCAGTTGAAAGGCTTAAACTGGTTGGCCAATCTTTATGAACAGGGTATTAATGGAATTTTGGCAGACGAAATGGTAAATATACCTATTGTTGTTGTTTTCTTTAACACTCTAAATTAACTAAATATTTATATTTTTAATAGGGGTTAGGAAAGACTGTTCAATCGATATCCCTTATGGCACATCTCGCAGAGGTACATATTAAGTTTCATTCATTCTTTTATATTTTGTATTAAGTTGATATCTAATGTTTCTTTATATATTTATAAATATAGACGCATAGTATCTGGGGACCGTTTTTAGTTATTGCTCCCGCATCTACTCTTCATAATTGGCAAAAAGAAATCTCAGAATTTCTTCCTAGCTTGAGGGTAAACAAATGATAATACATTGTCAGATTTATTTAGTTTTATTTATATTAATACATTTTTAATTCTTAGATCTTGCCATATTGGGGGACACCCAAAGATCGTGTGGTATTACGAAAATCTTTGAATAAGAAAAATCTAATATTCAACAAAGATGCTCCATTTCACGTTGTAATCACTAGCTATCAACTGGTAAGAAATTAAAAAATTAAAAATTTTTTGTTTTATTTTCGTTCATTGATATATGACATTTAATTTTAAATTTTTAACTATAGATTGTCCAGGATCAAAGTTATTTCGCGAGACTAAAATGGCAATACATGATTTTAGATGAAGCACAGGCTATTAAAAGTTCAACCAGGTACAAGTTTTTGTCAAAAATATATCCTATTACAATCGAAAATTGAATTTCCCATTTTAAGAATCTTGATATTTTTATAGTGCTCGTTGGAAGACACTTCTTGGCTTTCATTGTCGTAATCGCCTTTTGTTAACCGGAACTCCTATTCAGAACAGCATGCAAGAATTATGGGCTCTTTTGCATTTCATTATGCCAACTCTTTTTGATTCTCACCAAGAGTTTAGCGAGTGGTTCTCCAAAGACATAGAAAGTCATGCAGAAAATAAAGGGTCATTAAATGAGCATCAGCTTAAACGACTACATATGATCTTAAAGCCCTTCATGTTGCGTCGTGTCAAAAAGAATGTTCAAAATGAACTTGGGGAAAAGATCGAGAAGGAAATATTTTGCCTTTTGACCGCGAGACAGCGTGTACTCTACCGCGGCCTCCGTGAAAAAATTTCTGTGGCAGAGCTTCTGGAAAAGGCTGCAACATTGCCTGATAATGACAATGTTGATAGTTTGATGAACCTGGTTATGCAATTCCGTAAGGTTTGCAATCATCCGGAATTATTCGAAAGAGCAGATGTCGTGTCTCCCCTTTCTTTTTGTTTTTACGGTTCAACTTGGTTAATATCGAGAGAAGAGTCTTTATACCTTCCGTACAGTTCGAGAAATTATATCACGTATGAAATTCCTAAGAGGGTGTTCCGTAATGGTGGTAATTATCAATGATCAATTGTTAACTATTAATTATTAGATTCTAATTATGTTGTTATTTATTTATTTTTTAGGCTTTTTGGATGTGCCTGGTCACAGTTCCCGTGCTGGATCCCGTTCTAAGATTCTTGATCATCTGATGAATATCTGGAGACCTGATTATATTTATCAATCTTTACAAGATGAGCAAAATGGTAAAATATTTATTCCTAAATATATTTTAAATTTAAAATAATTATACTAATTTTACCATTAATTTTTCTTTAGATACCTTTGCTTTCTTGAAATTCCTGGACACCTCACCCTCTGAGGCATCAAAAATCTTCTTTGGAAATTTAATTCAACGTTGGATCTTACACCTTTTGCAAAGAAAATATCGCTTACGAAAATTTTATATGAGGCATGATGCTAGAAGCTTTAGAGATACTATGTTTTTGATTAATGAGATGGTTTCTAAACTTATCGGAAGCTCACCTACTTTAAATGTATTAACAAATATTTTTGAGAATAAGACTCAATATGAACTCGTTGTTCTAGACTCATGTTATATGCCCAAAGCTATAGCTCCCCCAATCCAACCAGTATGCCTAGATAAAGGTTTCTACAATGATCAAGAACGGCTCCTATTTGATCCTTTCGTAAGAGCAGCATTATCCGGAATTATTGAATTAGTTCCCCAGAATGAGAGAGCACAAAGTACTGTTGGCCGACTCTTGGTTCAGTCGAGAGATAAAGGTATCATTGGAGAAACATATCGAAAAGACCGAGGATTTTCTTATATACGTGTTCCGCGTAAGTTTTTTTTTTTGTCTTGTTTTAAGTATTTATGTTTATCGATAAATGAATATTTTTATCTATGAAATTTATATTTTAGCGCTTAAGAAATTGGTCTTAGATTCTGGGAAATTAACAAAACTAGATGAATTACTCAAAGAACTCAAAGCTGGTGGACACCGTGTACTCATTTATTTCCAAATGACCCGAATGATAGACCTAATGGAAGAATATCTTGCATATCGACAGTACAAATATTTGAGACTTGATGGTTCGTCAAAAATACACGATCGTCGTGACATGGTCGAAGATTGGCAAACGAGGTGAGTTACGTTCGTAAAATAGAAGTTCAAAATATTTACAATTCTCGTTTTTTTAATTTGATTTTTTTCTTTAGATCCGACATTTTCGTGTTTTTATTGAGTACACGTGCTGGAGGGTTAGGAATTAATTTAACAGCGGCTGACACTGTCATTTTTTATGATAGTGATTGGAATCCTACCGTGGACCAGCAGGTAACTTCAAATTCAAAATAATTTCATTTTATTCATTCATAAGTTGAGCGAATTTTAAGTAAAATCATTCTTTTTTTATTTAGGCAATGGACCGTGCCCATCGTTTAGGTCAAACAAAACAAGTCACAGTATATAGATTAATCACAAAAGGTACAATAGAAGAAAGAATTCTTCAACGCGCAAAACAAAAAGATGAGGTTAGTTAAATTACATTGATTTTTTTTATTGATAATTTAAATTTCCATATATAACCTTTATTTCAAATAATAGATACAAAAAGTCGTTATCTCTGGTGGAGAATTCAAGCAAGTTGATTTCAAATCTCGCGAAATCATGTCGCTCCTTCTTGAAGATGACGAACTGGAGGCAAAATTTAAAGAACAACATCTTAAACGTAAGGCCGATGAAGAAGAGAATAAGAAAAAGGGACGTAACAATAAGCGTCGTAAAAAAGACTCAAATGGCAGTTCGTCCAAGTCCCTTGAGGATCTTTGGCATGAGGGTGAGCCAGCAATGGTCGAAACTGAGGGCAGTGGTGTCACGACACCTGCAAGTTCTGTAGGTGGAACCAAAAGAAAGCGTACCAATAGGGCAACATCTACAAGAACGACAGCAAAGGGGCGTGCTAAACCTAGGACAAGTGGTAGAACAGGTGGTGGTGGAAAAACAAGAACATCTACTCCCATATAAAAAATTTTAATATTTGTTAATATTTGTTTAACTTTTTTTTTATTCAATAAAAATAAATTTGCTAAATAATTAAATAACTTTGTCTTTTTTAATTCTTGTAATTATCCATGTGATCATGTCACACCTCTCGAATATTGACCATATTTGTCACCTAGAATTAACTTATAAAATCATGAATAATTGCTTACTAATAGTGTCTTTTAATTCTATATTGGCTCTAGGAGCATCTTAATAGAAAATAAAATTGCTTTCCACTGCGTAAAATCGATTTGAAGTATCTAATGTCTCAACAAATATTTCTAAGTTAAGAAACTTTTATAATAATTTTGGAATGTCATCAATTGATAACTAATGTAATAAATATACTATACTAAGTAATAATAATCTATTATATAATGCACAGTAAGAGATTTGTAGAATAGCTATTAAATAGGAATATGCAAATTCTCAAATTTTGTCAAATTTTGTCAAATTTTGATTTGATGTGTGCTAGAAAGTATGCTTTCTAGACAAAGTGATATACAACATATTATAATAATAGATAGTGAAAATTTTGTTTTTCTTGAATTTTGTCCTTTTGATATATAGTGTCATAACAATTAAATCTACAAAAATACAATTAACAATTTTGGATTCAATAAAAAACCTATTTTGAGAACATGTATAATCTTGATAGGCTCATAAAGAATATAGTCAACCATTAATGATTTCAATAAAATAAAAAATTAAAAACTTTGCATATTTGTAACTTTTTTGATTTATTTTCAATTACTTAAAAATTTTAGATATATTTCTTGAGCATTTATATATTTCAAGACATATGCAGATTAGAATCCTATTGAATGTCATAAAAATCTATCCCAGTAGTATAAATAATATTATGAAGTGTACAAGAAATGTGATCTCAAATTTCCCTCTCTCTGTTGTACTGTTGGAATAAACATATTAAACAATAATAAATATTTAATTAAAATTATATTAAAATTGGTTTTAAACCAGTTAACATGTATATAATATAAAATCAAAAAATTTAAGGGAGCTACATTTAAGTTGATCCAACACGAAGCACTCTAACAAAAGCATCCAGTTCTTCGGTAGTTATGTTCATGCTTTTAAGCAAAACATTGAATGTTACACTTTTAATGTTAGTTAAGGATCTTGAATCAGAGGAAAAGATATTTTCATGAAGTTGTGGAATATCAATTGATAAACTAATATAAATTGATGATCACAGAAACTCAATTAATATGTTAGAAGATGAATAATAATAAATAATCTAAAAATAAAAATTTAAATTATTATACTTACGCATATATAAATACCATACATAATATATTATTTTCCAGATTTTTCAACATTACTAATAAATTATCAAATCTAAAAGTGCTCATTAGTTCTATAAGTTCACTTTCAATGTTAATGGTAATTGAGAGTTGTGGTTTAAGAAGATAAAAACTGTATAAAAATAATAAAAACAATTAAAATAATAAAAACAATAAAAACAATAAAAATAATAAAAATAATAAAAAAGAATGTCAGAATGTGATTAATTGAAGAAACACTCATAATGTTTTATACAGACCATTCCATGACTTTCTCTGTAAATATCTGAATTCTTGTTGTCATTATCTCATTGTTTTCAAAATTATTGTATGAATTTTCCAGTTCCACTTTCTTATTCATTTCTGAATTATATGAATTTAATTTCTTAAAATAAATTCTTGTATTTGAAGTAGTCATTCGGTCAAGAGCTGTCCAGATTCTACCAAATAATGACATTTGCAAAATTACTTTCTTTTTCTTAGTATTATTCAGTTTAATAGATGGTCTTTGTTGTGATGGTGATGATAATATCTTGTCTTCATCTCTTATAACCTTCTTTGCAAATTCAGATATTGTATTTTCATAATTCACAATTTTATTTTGACTATCTGTATTCCTAGACTTTGAATTAATATTCCCTTCAGTTGATTTAGTTGTTTGTAATTTATCTTTTGTATCAAAAGTCTTTTCTTTTGGCAATATGAAAGTTGTGGGATTAATTTTTTTTGAATTACTTTTCTGAAAATCTATGCAATATCCCTCTATTGCATCATGTGCATATTTCTGATCAGAATTTATTCCCGCAAGTGTTTGAATTTCTAGATTTTCTTTTTCTTTAATATTTATTCCAGGAGGTGCTGGTGGAAGATCAGCCATCAAATTTTTTACATAATTATATCTTAAATTTGTCTCATGATCTAAACGTTTACGTTCTAATTCTTGTTTAACGATTTCCCTTTATAAGATATAATCTAAATAAGCATTTTAATGATTTTAATGTCAAGAATTGAACTGATTAAAAGAAAGAATCATTACCTTACATCTGCCCCAAGAGGAATTACTTGTATTGCTTTCCACGATTGAAAATTTCTGATATATACAGGTTCATCAGAAAGTTGTGTATAAAAAAATCTGGAAGATGTGAAACAAGTTGTCGAACAATAACATTTCAATTCAGTTAAATCATAGATTTTTCTTTCTTGATTTAATATCCGGAATTGACCATTAATTACCTAAGGACAAAATAAATAATTCTTATTTGAATGATAATAAAAATTTAAACATTTTAATTTCGAAAAAAAAAACAATATATACTTGCTTATTGTTTGAACAAAGCGGGTACCCGCATAAGTTATAGGCATTCCTTTCTTCAATAACTTCTTGATACTGATGCGGCAATAAATATTTCGCCTATCGAATATCAAAATATAAAAAAAAACATAACAAAATATAAAAAAAAATATAACAATATTTATAATGAATCTTTTAACAAAATACCGATTCTTGTAAGATAGTTGAATCAACTGGATCATAAAGTTTTTCTTGCCATTCTATTGTTAAGTTTTTGAAAATCATACGCTGTTCAGCAGTTTTTTTAAGAAGTTGTTGTTTTCTGTTCAATTTATTTGTTTTTTCGACTATTTTTTCTTTTTTTATGCGCCTGTCTTTTTTCGCCTCTCGTAAAGTTTTGCGATCGTTCATCATGTTAGGTGCAGTGCAAAGAACTTCAGGGGTGGACAATATATATATAACCACAACCACGTGGTTAAATTTTTAATTTATTTAAAATTATTTATACCCATAATTTTATCAATAAAAATGTTAACTAATAAATGGAGAGTAGATTTTACTAATCTTTCAGAACAAGCTCGGTAAAGTTTTATAATTTTTTATTCAATAATTGAATTGTAGTTTAGTCATATACTAATATGCGATTCTTTTTATCCAAATTGAAGACGACACGAAGTTCGTGGTCAGATACAAATTTCTGATCCATCTATATTCCCATCCGGCTTCGCATCTGCTACGCAAAACGTTGCGTCTTACTCAAAAGGCAATTCGGTTTGTATTCAAAACAAAATAAGAAAACATTTTAACGCAGTTTTATAATAATTCTTTCTTTTTAACAGAAAAATAAAAGGGAAGCGCAACAAAACAGTACAGTGGAACAAACAGATCAGGAAAAACTAAAAATCAAAGTAAGCTTTTTATAGCATTAAAATTTTTTATTTTATTAATTTTCACTAACGAACACTCAATGATGTTTAAATTCAACTCATATTAAGAAAGCATGGGATGCGGCACTTTCACCAGGAAAGAATATACCTATGAATGCTTTTATGTTATGGATGAGTGGAAACGGAGTTCAAATATTTAGTGTAATGATTACAGGAATGTTATTTTTTCAACCAATTAAAGCTTTGATGAGTATAGACGGTGGTAAGATGTAATATTTGTTAGATTTGTTGTATTTGTTAGATTTGTTGTTGTTTTTATTTCTTTTAATGCAATTTTTTTATAAATTATATATTTATTTTATCAAGTATTTGAACGATACGAATCGCCAAAGACAAAACCACTTTTGATTTGGCCAAAAATTGTTTATGTGGCATTACAACTACTTACAATGGCACTTGGATTATACAAATGTTCTTCGATGGGATTATTACCCACAGCAGCTTCTGATTGGTTAGCATTTATGGAACCCAAACAGGTATTTATTATAACATTAGAGAGTGTGAAGAGAATTTCCAACCTTTTTAATTACTATGATCTTAAAATTCTTATTTATTTTTTATTCTAGATTCTTGAATATTCCATAATTTGATTAATTTGATTGATATAATTTCAAGTAAAATTATTATCTTGAATATTTCTTGTTCCAACTTTTATGAATTATAAAAATCATATTATTATTTATTTCAAAATACCTTTGAAATTCTTTGAAATTGTTGATATTTTTTTCAAGAGTGCAAAGTTAATGTTTTATATAATGAATGTTAAAGCTCTGGTTCAACTTCTTTCAAAATATCTTCTGCTTGCTTCAATTCTTCAGTTCCGGTCCATGATGGATCTTGCTTATTCTGTAATAAATAAATATCAATTGTCAATCGAAACTTGCAAATACCGTTTTAAAAATTTATTTAGTGAACTCCTCTCACTTACAATTAAATCCTGTAATGCTTTATGGGCTTCTCTAAGGCGATTCTTAACTTCATGAATCATTGTCTGTGACTCGTCTAAAACTTCATTCTAAATTAAGAAAAATGATAAATAAATTGTACCTTTAATTTTCTAGGTTGTAATGTAATCTGAATTTTTACCTGCTTAGCAATATCATATTCATCGGCACCACCTATTGTGATTTTTTCAATACGTTTTTTTTGTTCCAAAACTTCTGTATGATACGATTTTTCTTCCTTGAAGAGCCTTTTTAAAGATTATTATATATTTGGTAAATCAAATTTATCTCATAAATATTGTCCTGCAAATGAACTTGAATTTCGCACACCGTTTAACAACTCCGGTCTTTATCTTGAGTTCTTTAAGAGACATTTTTTGACTTTAAATGAGGAATAAACTTTGTTAAAATAATTTATTCAGATTAGGTGTTTGATCTACATTTATTTGATTATTTTTATTATTTTTATATTTTTTGTTTATGGCAAGAAAAATGAGTTCCTCAGACGAATTATTATCAGAAAACTTATTTTCATTAAAAGGTAAAATTGCACTAATAACTGGTGGTGGTTCTGGAATTGGTAAAATGATTGCAAAAGGTTTTGTTCAAAATGGCTGTCGAGTTTATATTGCTTCTAGAAGAAAAGAATTACTGAAAAAAAGTAAAGTATCTTTGTTATTTCTGGGGCATTTAATTATCGACATTTTTCACGATCGATATTTCATTTTTTTTTTTATTGACAAAATAGCCGCGGAAGAGTTAAATTGTTTAAGAGGGTCAGGAGAATGTATTCCTATTGAAGTAGATTTAAATTCCAAGGCATCATGCGAAAGACTTGCTACCGAAATTGGTAAAGGGGAAAATGGAAAACTCGACATTCTTGTAAATAATTCCGGAATGGGTTTGGATACTACTTTAACTGATGTTCCTGAAATTGCTTGGGATAAAATATTAAAATTGAATGTCATTAGTATTTTTTATTTGACCATAGCGTATGCCTTTCATCTTTTTTTTTTTTTTTCAATCGAATATTTTCAATTTTAAAATCTATATTTTTTCTTTCTTCATTTTTGTATTTTTGTTAGATGTATACCATTGCTTGAAAAGGCCAGCCATAAACCATATGATCCTTCAAGGGTAATTGTAATTGGAAGTATATCAGGTGCCAATAGTATCAATCTATTTTTTTTATTTTTTTTATTTTTTTTATTTTTTTTATTTTTTTTATTTTAAATTTTTTTAAAAAATATTAAATGATTTATATATAAATAGGAATAGCTGAAGGTGATTTGAGAGGAATAGTTGAAGCAACAAAAGTTACTTCTTTACCATATAATGTATCAAAAGCTGCAGTTCATAATGTTGCTATGAATCTTGCTGTCAATCTTACGTATGCATTTACTAAAAGATATCATTTTATAAATATTATTAATATTATACATATATTATTAAAATTTACAATTTCATAGTCCACGTGGAATAAATGTTAATGTTATTGCACCTGGAATAATGATTACACCCATGACAAACAAGTTAGATATTCTCTCATGCATTTCAGAAGTTCCTCAAGGTCTTTTTTCTTTTAATTGATTTTATTAATTTGTTATCATTTTTAATAGTAATTCTAATTTCAATTTAACAGGTCGTTTAGGAAATGAAATGGATATGGTTGGTTCAGCCTTATATTTAGCTTCCCGAGCTGGTAGTTGGGTATCTGGTGTTGTTATTCCTGTTGATGGTGGAACCATATTAAGAAATAAAGAATGGAGTATGTTCTTGGCAAAATTGTAATATCATAATAATATCATTATCAAGTAAATTGTGTTTTGTTGTAATTATGATGTAATATGTAAGAATAATAAAACATTTGAAATTCTACTAATTCTAGTTATAAAAATTAGAGTAAACTGGATATTTGAATTGCAATTATACATGTTTCCAAAATTTGGTTTTTCTAAAATAACTACTTTATTTAATATATCTATCTTTAATCAATAAATCTAAAAAAAAATTATTAAATACTTCTATGAAAAATTATTTTGACTTTATATGATAAGGGGGAACATGCATAATTGAAATTATTGCAGATTTTACAATTCAAAAATTTGTAATTATTCAACAAGTCCACAATGTTTTTTGGAACTAATATTTAATATATTATTAATTTACAAGTATACAAATTTAAATAATACTTTAATTTAAAACAACTCAATTAATATCTATTTATTTTGAATAAAAGAATTTTACAAAACTTGATATGGCATTATTACCTAAAGTTAATTTGGTTCTAAAATTTATATTGATAAAATTTCTCTCTAAGCTAACTCCATCAAAAATCATTCAATCGAGATGAAGAAACTATCACATTCAAAAAATCTATAATATTAAGGACTTGTAAAATTAGTTACAATGATACCATCCTTGATTATATGTATGTATATATAAAGGAAAAAAGAATTTTGTTATATGAATTATTAAATATTTTAAATATTTTTAAAGAATAATAATTATACTAAAATTATATATATAAAGATGTCTTTTCACTTTTCCAACTTTATTTTATTACTTTTATGTTAATTCTACAATTGTTATGCATGTCATTAATTCTTATATATTATTAATTACTTTTATGTTAATGTTAAAATCTTTTACTCAATAAATTTGATAAATTTGGTAATGATCACATGAGGAATCGAGATTATTTTAGAAAACAGATATATAATAAAAAAATTAAGTATTGTGTAGCTAAAAAAAAAGAATGGAATCACAATTTCCACAGGCTTTGGGGGGTTTTCAAACTTCTACTAGACGTCTTCAAACTACACACCATCCAACTCACCCAGGCTTTTACACACGAAAACAACAAATTCTAAACTCATTGGTAGATTCTCAATCTGACAGAAATTCAAAAGGGCATCACTCTTCAATCGATGAACCAATTCTTCCTTTGATTGAAATACTTAATAAACATGAAGATTATGTTACAGTGAGTAGTTGTTCTGGCAGAGTTTCTATTTATAGTATAAGTAATAATGGTTCTCTAAGCGGTGGTGGTGGTGATGGTACTTTAAGAAAAAGTCTTTCTGGAAGACCGGATTACAATAGCGGTAATTTAACAATTGGTAATGAATTCGAAAATAATCATTTCCACAGACATCAAGATGATGATTTTGGCATGGAGGAATTATTAGATGATTCATCATCAATAAAATTTGGTGCAGGGAAATTATTATTCATAACTCATTCACAAATTGATTTACCCAAAGAGAAAGACGGCGAGATAGTTAAGGATTTTTTATTAAACAAAATATTTGGAATTGAATCAGATGATGTAATATTCTCAACAGCTGACATAAAGGACAATTTTGATTTATTACAAACGAATGAATATCGACTGGTTTACTTCAAGTTTGAACCAATGGTTTGTGAATTTTCTTGATTTTTTTTAATCCAAGGTTTTCTCTTATAGAAACTTTTTTCTTTTAGGTCTTACAGGTAGAGGCACGAACTTTGGATTCCGCAAAAAATTTGATAAATTTAACTTTTGAATCAGGTTATCGTGAGTCCGGTCTATTGACAAATTCTAAACGACATTTGGTAACGATTAGAAATTCTCAAAAAATTGATGCGCCAATTGGTTATATTAATTTAAAAACTCAAAAGTTGCATCTTTTTGCGGATCTTTCGTATATACTATTACTTGGTACTTTGAGTAATCAAAAATTCGAAGAGAATTCTCGAAAAATTAATGAGTTAATAACAGCACTTGATGAACATCTATTTGGAGATTTTGGTAGCGGAGATAATGGAATTAAGAAAATCACAAAAGATGGAAAAACTTCGGAACATAAAGAAGAAAGGAGAGAGCGAAAAAGAAGAGATGGATTGGCAAGGCAAATTGGATTGAGAAAAAGTGGCACCCTGAGTGATGGCAATGATGGAGATGTTTCAACTGTTGATGATGAAAGTCAAGGTTTAGATAATGTATAGTGAAGTGAATAATAATAATAAACATTATTTATTAAATAAGCATCTTTAGTGACTGTACGATATGAAAATAACTACATATAATATGATACATATAATATGATACATATAATATGATACATATATTATGATACATATATTATGATACATATATTATGATACATATATTATGATACATATATTATGATACATATATTATGATACATATATTATAATACATATGTGTATATGCTCTTAAGAGAAGGAATTCTAAAGTCCATTTCTTCACAAATCCTTCTGTAAAATAAAAAATTTTCTTAATTCTATCGAAGGGGACTATAATCAAGGGGCGTTAAGATTTCGGTTTCCATTTTTCGTATTAAACGGACTTGTTAAAAAAAAAAAAAAAACACCATGAAAATAAGATTAACACGAAGAATAAGCTATAAATACAAAGAATCAATCAATTAGATATTTACCTGTCTTATAAACTGTGTCAGCCCATCCATCTATCTGCCATGCTTGTTCTCGGGTGATTTTTCGCATTTCGAGATCACTTAATTAATTATTAACGGAGTTTTCATATCAAATGTTCATATTATATGTTCTTACCAGATACTACACTTTAATTAGAAACTTTCAACTTACGGATATTGCCACATGTGATGAACATAATTTAGAGCTCCCAATTGTGAAAACCAAGCGCCTACTGGTTCACAAAATTGTCGACGACATTCAAGTCCACGATGCCTGAAACAAAAAATATCTATAAATATCATTTCAATTAAATTCAATTCAAAATATTCAAAATGCAAAATAAATTAAATAAATTACCAATGGGTTTCCCATTCTAATAAGTTTCCGGGCTATCAAAAATTTGAAAATAATTAATACTGTTAATACTGTTGACTCTTCTTTTATGACCTCCTCTATTATAGTCACATAATATGATTTTTTTTTAATCCGATTTTATTCGATCCAAGGAGTGTGACTACAGTGACTACAGAGACTACAGAGAGGGGGGGTTTAACGAATCGCGAATTTTTTTTTGCGAATTTTTTTTTTCCAAATTTTGGGATAAATCAAATGTCAGATTTCTCTCAAAATGTCAAAGTACAAAACCTTTAGTTCATACGATCTCAATTCATAAACTCCGCCATTAACAGTGGGAGGACTAGTTTGCCAAAATGCAAATTCAAGACAAATTTCATTATATCGACTCAGAAGCATAGGTAGTAACTGTTTAATAAATTGTTGACAATTCTAAATTCCAAATTAAAAAATTAGCATCTACTAGCATATATATTTAAAGAAATTTCACAGATTTACTTACAGGATCGTTTTTAAGTCGATTCTGCGTCTCATGGTAACCTTTATATCCTTGATATTCCCAAATATGAACTAATGCCCGATTCATAAAATAAGTATCTCATATTAGATATTAGATATTTTAGATGTATACGATATAAAATTAAAACCCAATTTACCAAACGAATCAAGTTGCCCAATTTCAGTTTGCCAACTGCCGCAAAGATGAACAGAATTGTTCGGATCATTGGCAATGCGAGGATAATGCTCAGAACTTCAATTATTTATGATGGAAGAAGATAATAATTGGATAAATAATAAATATTCAAAGGAAATATGTTTTACAAGAAATTCGTTTACATTAATTTAATATAATCTTCAACAAATTCCGGTTTTATTCTGTGCCCTAGTTAACAGAATAAACAGAATAAGTAATCAAATAAATAATCGAAAATTATCATTCAACATAATTGAAAATATTCTTTAATTATTACTTTGCAACTCATGAACATATTTCCCACGGGCTAATAATTTTGAGTGGGTTTGACTTTCTTTTTCCTTGACAATCCCGGAACTATGAATACTCCTAACTAGAGATTTAGTTTTAGATTTTTGCTTTACTTTCTTATGCAAGAGGTTGGTATATAAAAATAGAAAAATGAATTATACTTTTGTTCTGAGATACGAAAGAAAAAGGTCTCCGCCTCAAGAGTTGAAGAAAGGAATAATTTTTATGAACTATCGGTGCTAACATCTCGTGAATATCTATATCTTGATTAGCAACATCAGCATTGTTATGTAAACCATCGGAAAAAGGTTGTCGAGCTACATCCGAACTTTGGATGTTGATCATTTAACTTACATGTGATTCGACCAATCATTTTTATCATAAAAGCAAGTTCTCTTTTTAACTCGATTACGAATCTATTTCTTTCTCAAACTATTAGTTCTGTATTATGCAAAAAATTTCGTTTTTGAATCAATAGAGTCTTCTTAATAAGTATATCAAGAATTTTAAATTGGTTTCGATATCACATAATTGTTTAGTTCGGAGTAACATCATGTCCGGAATGGGAATGGAGCTCGAAAGTATGTCTTTACCAAACGACGATTCTACACAAACCAAGACTCCTCTTAAACACGTACAAACGAAGAAAAATGTAACAATACGTCGTACTTCTGGAAATAAGTTGACTAATGTTTCCACGAATGATACTTTATATTCCACTGGAGATTCACGTTTGAATGAATTAAATGAGGCGCAGAAAAATGGCAAATTGGATTACACACCAACAAAAGCAATAGAAAAATCCACATCAACTACAATAAACATGATAAATAAGGAGAAGACAAAATTGGTAAATCCATCAATTATACAAGATAAAACAAAAGACAGTCAACAAAATTCTGGTATTATTAAAGCTGTGGAATACGCATCAACGAGACCTGCGGAAATTGATGAAACCACTACAGAAGAGGATATTGTGAATTGTGTAGGTTATAAAGCAAATGCTAATGAAACAAGTCTAGTCGTATGTACGTGGAATGGATGCAATAAATATTTCACTAAAATGGAAAAATTCACACAACATCGTAAACGTGAACATGAGACAACGGATGTAGTAACAGATATCTGGATATTTGGTAATATGAATAAAGGAGGAGAGTTATCAACAACTAGTTTCGTTTCTTCTTCTAATAAATCAGTAGAAAATGAAAGTTTATCTAACTTGACAAAGACATCATTATCTCCAGTTAAGGTAAATGTACCTTTACCTGTTAACCCTTCTTCGCCTAATATAAGGACAGAGAAAACAGAAAAACAAGGAAAGCAAGAGAAGCAAGAGAAATTAGATGGACAATCAACTTCAATTTCAACCTTACCGGAATTACCAACCAGAATTTCGACAACTTTAACAACAGTAAGTCCACCTAAACCTCGAAGATCGACAAAAGACCAACAAGATACATCAAATCCAATAGAAAATTCTTTACCAACAAAACGAACTCGCGACTTGATTCCTGCTGAAGAGCTTAAAAAGGAAGTGATTGGCAATAAAAGAAGGGAAACACAGGTACCATTACAATTTCCTGGACATAATAATAATAATAATAATAATAATGAAATGCGTCAAATACAAAGACAACCCAGACGATTCACGATAGACGAGGAACAAATAATTGGACCAGATGTTCGTATAAGATATCCAAGAGGAAATCGAGGACAAAATACCAATCCGATGTACGGATTACCATATGAACCGGGAGATCCTCGATACTATAATACTATGCAAATGCACCCTATGAACTTTGCGATATCTCCATATGGAGAAATGGCGCCACCGCCACCGCCACCACGTTATGATGGTAGTTATGGTGATATTCCATATGGACAATTTTATGGTAATGGGAATCGTAGGTTTTTGAATAGTCCGCCACCCCCACCACCCCCACCTCGACGTTCAAGATGAAATTATTATTAGTTTAGGAGATTATATAATTAGTTTTTATATCAATCGACAATGAAAATTATGGCAAAATTATGCCTTATATAATGGGATAAACCATTTTTTTTTTTGGTGTTTTCTTGAAAAATATCACCAAATGTCTATCCTAACAAGATAAAACATATATAAAAATATATATATCCCATAGAATAAATCACAGGCTTTCCTCTCTTTCACCATAATGTATCGACTCATCTAGAATTTTGCACATTTCTTGATCTTTTTGAAAAGGAGATATTCTATTAAATTGATTACATTCTTGTATAAAATATTACATATTCCTATTTGAGTAATACAACAAAGAAATAATTGCACATGAAAATTGGGTGGATGGAGAGAAAATTTAATTTTNGCACCCTATGAACTTTGCGATATCTCCATATGGAGAAATGGCGCCACCGCCACCGCCACCACGTTATGATGGTAGTTATGGTGATATTCCATATGGACAATTTTATGGTAATGGGAATCGTAGGTTTTTGAATAGTCCGCCACCCCCACCACCCCCACCTCGACGTTCAAGATGAAATTATTATTAGTTTAGGAGATTATATAATTAGTTTTTATATCAATCGACAATGAAAATTATGGCAAAATTATGCCTTATATAATGGGATAAACCATTTTTTTTTTTGGTGTTTTCTTGAAAAATATCACCAAATGTCTATCCTAACAAGATAAAACATATATAAAAATATATATATCCCATAGAATAAATCACAGGCTTTCCTCTCTTTCACCATAATGTATCGACTCATCTAGAATTTTGCACATTTCTTGATCTTTTTGAAAAGGAGATATTCTATTAAATTGATTACATTCTTGTATAAAATATTACATATTCCTATTTGAGTAATACAACAAAGAAATAATTGCACATGAAAATTGGGTGGATGGAGAGAAAATTTAATTTTTTTGGGACATATCTTTAAGAATACTTTTAAGAATACTTTTAAGAATACTTTTTTTAAGAATACTTAAGAGTAGTAGTAAAGAAAAAAAAAACCGATCAAATCAGTATAATATCAATATGATATTAATATGATCAAAACTGATAATATCATCAAACCTTCAAAACCTTTGTAATTGTCATGTCATCAATTCAAAAATGTGTACTGTCAATGTCAAGGAAGACAAATGCTAATTTTCAGACAATCTAAATTTTATCATTAATTATTTCTAACTCTGAAAAAAAATTGCATAATACAATTTATTAATTAATTAATTTTCCCCCTTATTTTTAAATCAAAATTTGTTGGATTGGATACAATTATTGATTATTTATTTGAACTTCCCAACAACAAATCTTCATCCATATCCTTACTAATATTAGAAGGGAGAACGATTCCGTCGTGAATATTATAATAAACCACCGTCGAGTCAGGAAAAGTGATGGCAAGAGTAATACTGTATATATTATAATTATATTATAATCAAAAAAAAAATATATATATATATTTATTTACTTTTCAGACATTTTGAAAAAAAAAAGAAGAGAATGTAGAATAATAAACATTATTTACACTTAATGTATATTATATATATATCTATATCTATATCGCCGCTAATCATGTATAAAATATCACTAAACTCATAAATAGTACATGAAAAAAAAAAAACAAAGACAATAATTGTAAATATTTATAGCATAAAATCTTTTGATAAAAACCTTTTCAATTCATTATCATCAACAACAAAATTATTGGGCGATAGAGAAGAAAATAATTGTGACATTCTGTTTTTGTTATAATAGTTAAATACAATTCAATGTATAAAAATATACTTTTTTTTTTTATTAAGATTTAATTTTTACCGTTCAATTGACCAAATTTCAACAGCTGCACAAGGAAATACGATTATTTCAAAAGTCGACTTCTTTAATCAAAGATTAAATTGATTAAAAATTATAATAATAATAAATAATAATAATAATAATAATAATAATAATAATAATAAATAATAATAATAATAAATAATAATAATAATAATAATAATAATAATAATAATAATAAATAATAATAATAATAATAATAATAATAATAATAATAATAATAATAATAATAATAATAATAATAATAATAATAAATAATAATAATAATAATAATAATAATAATAATAATTA
>PQFF01000147.1:337702-369376 GCA_003547095.1 Diversispora epigaea
ATTAATAATAATAATAATAATAATAATAATAAATAGTAATAAATAATAATAATAGTAGAAGCTGGAAATTTGCATACATAATTATCAAGTAGAAATATCGACCGACTTACTTTGGAAGGTTTTCCTAATAAAACACACCTTCTTAAAGCTTCAACTTCTTTGATCTTGACTTCAAACCATGATTTCACTTTTTTGAGAAAATGAAAGAAATTTACACTTTAAAATTTATATATTTAATTCATTGAATTAACCTAAAAATAATTTTTTACCTAAAGTCAAGTCAACATATACTTGCGAAAGGCAGGGCGCTTCTTGAGGATATTTATCAAGATACTCGGAAATATTATCGAGCTTTATTGATCAAAAAACATTTGGTTATTTCAATCAGCGTAAATTTTCGCGTTTTCTGGGCTTTAAACGCGACTTGTTTTAAATACTTACTGACGCGGGAGTGTTCATTTGTATCTACGAAGAAGAGGATACCACATTTTTGTAATGCTAAAGGTCACATGATTAACGAATCAATCTTAACCTATCCCTAGACTCTACTCTTATCCTATACCGTTATCAAAAAAAAAAAAATTTTAATCAATATTCTAAAGTATTTCTTGGAAAAATGAAATTCTCTAAAGGTACAAATCAAAACTTTCATATTCTTTATAAATTAATTGGATTATGAATTCTTTCAAAAATCTTTTAAAATATAGACGTTAGTTCTTCTCGACGTAAAAGCCGAAAAGCTCATTTTTCAGCACCTTCTTCGATTCGCAGAAAAATTTTGAGCGCTTCATTGTCTAAGGATCTAAGGGAGAAATATAATGTAAAATTTTTCCTTTTTCTTAAAAAGAAACTAATATTAACAACATAATATTATTAATATTTAATATTTAATATTCCAATATAAAATAGGTTCGATCTATACCCATTAGAAAAGATGATGAAGTTCGAATTGTGTGTGGCACTAACAAAGGTCGCGAAGGGAAAGTTATACAAGTTTATCGCAAGAAATGGATTATTCAAATCGAGCGTATTAACAGGGAAAAAGTAAATGGCACCAGTGTTCCAATTGGTATTCATCCATCAAATGTCGTCATTACAAAGCCAAAGATGGATAAGGACAGAAAAAATATGTTGGAACGAAAAAAGACACCATCTAATAAGGGTAAAGCGAAGGAGACCAATGATGCTATGGAAGAAGTAATTATCAAATTTATTATCTCAAATTCATTATCAAATTCATTATCAAATTCATTATCAAATTCATTTTCATAATTTGTTGAATCAAAAAAAAAGACATATTTCTAATTTTTTCTCATTTTTCTCATTTTTCTCATTTTTCTCATTGAAATTTATTTGAAACAGTAAAATAAATAAATAATAAATTTTATCTTTCATTATTTTTTCGGAAAGAATTAATTTATAAAAGAAAGAATAATTTTAATTATTAAATTATAAGAAAAAAAAATTAAATAACATCAAAATATTGAAAATAATATGAATTCATAAAAAATTGATACAAACACTATAAATAAATAAATAGTTTATTATTAAAAAAAATAAATACTCAAGAAAGTGTGGTAATTTCTAGCCAGGAAATCTTTATTACATATGCAATATTTCTAAAACCTAATTATCACTCGTATTCGTGCAACTAAAAATATTCACTTTAATATATTAATTTTTTGTTGTCTTGCTGTTCTCTGAGAGAAAGCTTGTCTAAACGATATTGATCAGGATATTTCAATTTAAAAGATCACTCTCCGTAAAGTATCATAAAGTATCATAAAGTATCATAAAGTATCATAAAGTAATCAATTGAATCATCAAAAATTAAATTATTTTGCAAAATTAGTTACAGTGCAATTTTAGTTACAGGTTACATTTTCTACTTTTATACTTTTATACTTTTATACTTTTATACTTTATACCGTTATACTTTTATACTTTTATACTTTTATACTTTATACTGTTATACTTTTATACTTTTATACTTTTATACTTTTATATAATTTATATAATTTGAAACTCTAATTAGAATTCACATGATCTTTTCGACTTTTTGTCAATGACACCAGAGCGCGTTTGAATAATTTAAATGTCTTTGTATTCCGATTCAACTCAACCAGGCTCGGCAGCGATTCCTATAGTCGCACCTACGTCAGAGAAAGATTCCTCCAAAAGTTGGTCTTTTGTAGAAAATTTTTTTCAAATTCCAAAAATTATTCTTTCTCATAATTGCATCAAAATTCAAATTTAGATTCCGTGTTGAATTCCAAAACAAGGACATGTAGAAATTTGATTATACATGGTTATTGCAAATATGAAGGAAAAGGTTGCGAGTTCAAGCACGATATAGTAAGTCGTTCAAATAAAATTCTCTCTTTTTTTGTGTCGCGCACTCAGGATCGCCCAAAAATTTGGAATTTCCCAACTTTTATTAATAATTTTCATAATAATTTTCATAATATTATATAACATTATCTTTATTTTTAGACCTCTCCTCCGAATGGCTCCGAAATGTATGCAAACGCGCCAATTTACCTTCACTTTTTTTTTATTTTTTTATTTTTTTTTAATATATAATATATAACTGATAGGATTTCTTTAATATTTAAGAACCAAAAGTACAAAATTAAGTGTCAACTCACCAGTTTTCAAACCCGCAAACGTTCTCTCAACGATTCCACCAGAAGTTGTGAATGCACCACCATTCATTCCGAAAAACAATCAAGGTTTGCACCGATCATATTTGTAAACAATTGTTAGTTTTGCTCGATAGTAACCCATTCTCGATGAAAATCCCAGTCAACCCTACTAGTGTTCCAGGTAAATATATATTTTATTTTAATTTTAATTTTTAATTAATTTATTATAAAATTGATTTAATAAGTTTGAATTATTTAATTTTGATAAAGGTTCACCCCAACAACAGCTTTTTTATGATTCTGGTGATCAAGAGTATGATGCAGTGTATAAATAAAATATACGACCTCTTATCATATTATATTATATTATATTATATAATAATTACGATAATTACGATATATTTATTTTTATTTTTATTTTTATTTTTATTTTTATTTTATTTTATTTATTTTATTTTATTTATTATTCATTCACTTTAATAACGATATTGCAGTAGCATGTCGTCATATGATCCTACTACGGGACTTTATTCATCACAACCTTCGTCCGCGTCGTTTTTATTGTCTTCTGGTAATTCTGCGAGTCAAGGTTTGAATGCACTTGCCAATACTTTCGCATCTTTAGGATTAAATAATAGTGTAAGTTAAGTTTCTTTTGTTTATATTCCTTAGTAAGTATTATAAATATTATAAATATTATAAAGTATTATAAATATTATAAATATTATAAAGATATTATAAATATATTATAAATATATTATAAATATTTAAGTTATTTTATATCTACTATTTTGATATTAATTAATTATAGACGACAGATTTTGTTGTTCCTGATACATTACAAGAAACTTCACCTAATAATAATATGAATAATACGAACTTTTTCTCTACATCACATCAAATGGATCAAATGGAACCATTTTTATATCCATCACAGAAGGCAATTTTGCCTCAACCAGTATGACAATCATCATGCACGTAGATGAATTATCGTTGTTTTATTATCTAAATTCCATTATTTACTGGATTTATATCATATTTATTTTATTTTTTTGTAGCTTCGATACCATTTATATTCATCACCCCTCTCGCATGTATCAAATTTACATCCACATCAAAAAACCATTCATGCTTTCTTTATGTCAGACAATTTAAGAGAAGAATTGCAACAGAAAAATGATGTTACATTAAGATCTGTTAATGGTAAAATAATAATAATAATAATAATAATAAATAATAATAATAATAATAATAATAATAATAATAATAATAATAATAATAATAATAATAATAATAATAATAATAATAATAAATAATAATAATAATAATAAATAATAATAATAATAATAATAATAATAATAATAATAATAATAATAATAATAATAATAATAATAATAATAATAACAATAATAATAATATTGATAATAATAATATTGATAATAATAATAATAATAATAATAGTAACAATAATAATAATAATAATAATAATAAATAATAATAATAATAATAATAATAATAATAATAATAATAATAATAATAATAACAATAATAATCATAATAATTATAATAATAATCATAATAATCATAATAATAATCATAATAGAATGTTAATTATTATATTTTATGATTTTTTATAATTCTTTATAATTCAATAATGTTATATAGCAAAAGACCTTAATTTACCTGAAGAAATTCATGTTTATCATTCATTATATCCACTTGATATTCGTCAAGAAAAGTCAATAAAAAATTTTGGATATCCCAGTTGGGCATATAAGTCAATTTGTAGTATTGATGGACGTGTGTATAGTTTAAGACGTATTGGAGGTGAATATTTAATACTTTAAATTGTTCATTGTCTTTCGAATTTAATTTTAGTCACTATCGTTCGAATTTAAGTTAGTCACTATCATTCGAATTTATCCAAATATCCCAATCCCTTATTTATTCATTATTTAGGATTTCGGTTGACAAATGAGTTGGCCATGTCATCAATTGAAAATTGGCGAAGAATTAGACATGCAAATATTGTTTCAATTCGTGAAGCTTTTACCACGAAAGCTTTCGGTGACCATTGTGAGTGATTTCAATGATTTTTAACGATAATTAATATTGAGATTTTTTATTCTAAATATTTCTTTCGTATAAAAGCTCTCGTCGTCGTTTATGATTATCATCCATTATCACAGACATTATTCGATAAACATTTCTCTTCTTTACAAACACCCAATCAGCAGCTTATTCAAGGGGGAATTAGTGTGGACAACCTTCCCGAATCAGTTCTATGGAGTTACATTATACAATTGACATCGGCTATTAAAACTATTCATTCAACAGGTTTGGCTGCAAGAATGATTGAATCTACAAAAATTTTGCTCACAAGCAAAAATAGGTTAGCTCATAAAAACATTGTTTGGAAAATTCTTTTCGTTCTTTGTAAATTGATTAAATTGATTAAATTAATTAAATTAATTCATTAATTCATTTAATTTTACGCAGAATACGTGTAAATTGTTGTGGTATATTAGACATGATCAATTATGACGGTGGGAAAAACATTCCTCATTATCAGGTTCATTTTATAAATATTTCTGTATTACTTTTTGATTATGTTATAATATATATATATTATCTATATATATCTATCTTTCTTTCTTTAATTATTGACCCGTGAATCACAATATGATGAATAGGCATTCGAAACCTAATACTAATGACCAACGTTCATCATATTAAAAATTTTAATAGCAAGATGATCTTTTGAACTTTGGAAAATTAATTATTTCCCTCGCGTGTAATTCTCTGTCATCCGTCCAAAATCCAAAGTCTATCGACTTTATTTCTCGTCATTATTCACCAGATTTCAAAAATGTCATATTATATTTATTAAGCAAGCCCTCTCCAACGAAATCTATTGATGATGTGGTGACAATGATTGGAACTCGAATATTACATGAGATTAATGGTGTTCACCAGTATGCTTTCCTTATATATATATATATCTCTTTTTTTTTCTTATTATTAGAAATTATTAAAGACATATGTCTTCCAGTTTTGTACAATTAACAAAAGGCATGTTATATTGATCTTTTAGTTATAATGACTTTTTAGAGAGTGAATTAAGTCAGGAATTAGAAAATGGAAGATTAGTACGTTTATTATGTAAATTTGGTTTCATAAATGAACGTCCGGAGTAAGTATAATATACAAATTATTATATAAATTTTCTTGATTTATTAATATATATATGAATATAAATGTATCTATGAAGATTAACTTTACATTTACATTTTATAGATTTGATATGGATCCAAGTTGGTCGGAAACTGGCGATAGATATTTAATAAAACTTTTTAGAGATTATGTATTTCATCAAGTTGATGAACATGGATATCCTGTCATCGATATGTCTCATGTTTTAATTTGTTTAAATAAGGTAATAAAATGTTATGCATTAATAAAATATGTTAAATGATCGAAATTCGTCTTGAAGATCGGTACTAAAATCCTCTTTTCTTTTTTTTATTTAAAAAATTAGTTGGATGCAGGTATCGATGAAAGAATAATGTTGGTTTCAAGAGATGAACAATCATGTCTCATAGTCTCTTATAAAGAGATAAAAAACTGCATCGATTCGGCATTTAGAGATCTCTCAAGAAAATAATTTTTTTATTATTTATATCATGCATTGTTATTCTACTTTACTTTTTACATAATTATTTTAATTATTTTATTATTATTTAAAATTTTTATAAAATTTTTATTCATGAGCGTCGGCTACGTTTTGGGGGATTTACGCCATTGCTGATTATGAATTGATCCCCAATAGCCTTTCGCTAAATAATTGTCAATTTCTTAATATCATACATTAATTTAATAATTTCAAGAATAATATCAATAATTTTATTACCTTTTTTTCTTCTTGGGGTTGTTTTTGCTGTTCTTCCTCATGTTCTTTTTGTATAAGGTTTATGAGAGTAGTGCACCGTCGAGCTATTTCCCCCGAAGTTCTCGATTTGATAAACCAATTAAATCGGAATAAATCGGAATTTTCAATATCATTCCTTATTTTTTCATAGACGTCTTCAGTTCCATAACCATATTTCGCGAGGGCAATCAATAAATATCTATCTTCTTCTTCTGTAAATAATGTCTTGCCCTTAGCTTGATTTGAAACTTGTAATTGATGGCCTGGTGTTCGATATTGTGCAACCTTTGCTTTAAGCAACTCCTGTATCCCGTGTGTTTGCTGTAATTTACTTTCGCCTTTGATAACTTTGGCAACAATTTCCTCATGATCTATTAATAAAAAAAATGAGTTTAGTTCTTTATGAAACAAAATTAAAAAAAAAAAATTTAGAATTAAAAAAAAAATGGAATCGCACTTGGTAATTCCTGATATCGTTGCCAAAACACTTTTGTATATGCCTTTACTTCCTCAAAAGTCTTGCCTTCTATCTCTGAAGCTATTTCCTCGAGAGCATTTCTATATGAAAATGAATTTTTAGAAACTAAACTTGTTCATTTTTTTTTTTGAATCTAAATTGATAAATTTAAGTCATACCTTCCGTATTTGGCAGATGCGTTCACAAAATTATTGAAGTCTCGCTTACTCCAGTCTTCAAATATCTTTTTTTTACAATTTAAATATTAGAAAACAATATATATATTTATATATATTTATATTTAAAATATACAAACATTTTCCATTAATGCTTCTTTTTCACTTTCTTCTTTTTCCGTTAATGCTTCAGCTAGAAATTGATTAAATATATTAGGTAATTGTAAATATATAAAACCGTAGAAAGCAAATAATATATTTATGCGATACCATTATCTATTTTATCCTGTTCATCTTGACGTTCCTGTTCTCGAAATTCTGTATTATTAACATTATCACCTTGAGGTTCAGCCGAAACCTTATAACCTGCTAATTTCTATATGAAATATTAAAAAAAAAAATTATTAATTTATATTATATAAAGATGAAATAATCTTAAGAAATATATCAAATAAGAATATTAACCTGTTGATAATACATTTCTTTTTTCAACAATTCAATTAGTCGAGGAGGATAAAATTGAAATTCATTACTAGAACAATTATTTAAAATTATTAGCTTAGGGGAGTTTTTAAACAGATAAATGAAATAAATAAATAAAAATACAAACATAGTAATTTGTTTTGGTGCTCGTGGGACTTTAGGTTGAGTTGGTTTAGCCGTGACTCGTAATGCTTCTCTGTAGTATGAGTCAACAGCATAATTCACTTTACGTTCCCGTTTAGGAGGTTCGATCCAATTGAATCGTGAGTTTTGATCTTTTCGCTAAAATTATATCGTAATGAAGTGCAATAAAATAAAATGAAGTGAACAAATACAGATAAAAAATTTTGTAATTTTAAATGTACCAACCTTACTACTCCAGTCCTCTCCTTGCCATTGATATGCTGATTCTGAAGTGAAATTTTGTAGGTCGTCAAGACCTAGGCTCTGATATTTCATATTAAGCTCTGCAGTTTTCTCTTCGCCTTTACGTAAAATTAGATCAATGTCGTCATCCGTTACAGTGCTAATAAATGATCGTAATGTTCGTAAATTAGCTCAGATATTTGCCCAAAAAAGAAAATAATTCTTTGATTATCTGTACCTATCACTCGAACTGAATATACTCTCGGCTCCATGTTGTATCATAGTTAAAAGCTCTTCCTTGCTAGCAGCTAATATATGAACACAAATAAATCGATTTATAAACCGATTTTAGAATTAAAAAAAAAAAAAAAAAAAANTTCGATCCAATTGAATCGTGAGTTTTGATCTTTTCGCTAAAATTATATCGTAATGAAGTGCAATAAAATAAAATGAAGTGAACAAATACAGATAAAAAATTTTGTAATTTTAAATGTACCAACCTTACTACTCCAGTCCTCTCCTTGCCATTGATATGCTGATTCTGAAGTGAAATTTTGTAGGTCGTCAAGACCTAGGCTCTGATATTTCATATTAAGCTCTGCAGTTTTCTCTTCGCCTTTACGTAAAATTAGATCAATGTCGTCATCCGTTACAGTGCTAATAAATGATCGTAATGTTCGTAAATTAGCTCAGATATTTGCCCAAAAAAGAAAATAATTCTTTGATTATCTGTACCTATCACTCGAACTGAATATACTCTCGGCTCCATGTTGTATCATAGTTAAAAGCTCTTCCTTGCTAGCAGCTAATATATGAACACAAATAAATCGATTTATAAACCGATTTTAGAATTAAAAAAAAAAAAAAAACAAACTAAAAATCATTATACCTTTTTGTGATTGAACTAATCGACCTTGTTGAATTACAAGCTGATCCAAACGTAATTTTTGCGCAGCTCTCTCTAGAACCTTTTCTTCAATAGCATTCTATATACAAATTTAAAAAAAAAACATATATTTAAAATGTCGCATATAATAATTATTCATTCTCGTATATAAAAAAAAAATTTACCTCTGTGACAAACCGAAAAACGTAAACTTGCTTCGTCTGACCAATACGATGTGCGCGGTCTTGAGCTTGTAAATCGACTTGCGGATTCCTAAATAAAAAAGAAATGTCAACAACAGATCTTTAAAATTTAAGGGGATTGTTTTAAATCCTCACCAATCGCTGTCATAAAGTATTACGATATCTGCAGTAGTAAGATTGATTCCGAGACCTCCAGCACGAGTCGTTAATAAAAAGATGAACTTACTACTTTCAGGTGCATTGAACTCATCAATTGCAGTAATACGGTCATCCTGTTTTGTCTGCCCATCAATACGGCAATATTCTAAAAAAAAAAATATCCAACAAAGTTAATTTAAGTGGAATAAGCTAGACATAATAATATAATAATATCATTACTACAACCGTACCATTTTCTCGGAATATACAATAATCCTCTAATATATCAAGAACGCGACTCATTTGACTAAATAGAAGAACCCGAGAACCTTGGGCCTTTAGACGTTTTAATAATTTATCTAGAACGACCATTTTTCCTACATGAAGATCATCATATATATTACAAAGATTAATAAAATGAATATCAAGAATCCATTACGTGAAACGAAAACACACCTGCATTTTCTATAATATGCTCATCAGTCGTGTAAGGTGGTCCTGGTTCCTATAATAAAAACAGAAAAATTAATTATTATTATTTTAAAATATGAAAAATTTTATTAAAGTATTTAACGCGACTTACAGCCCCGTCGAAAAGATAAGGATGATTGCAACACTTTCGCAATTGCATAACAATATTCAGTAAACGAGTTTTGCTTTCGCTCTTGCTTACGGCACCTATATACAAAAAAAAAATGTTTAATACAAATGTAATGGAAATATTGTTGTATTAATAAATAAATATAAATTTTTTTACCGTTCACCGCAGCGATATCTTTTTCTAAAATTCTTTGATACCATTTTCTTTGCAAAGATGTCATGCCAACATATAGGTTTATTTCTTTTTTTGGAAGCAATGACTTTTCAACGTCAGATTTTATTCTTCTAAGAAGGAAAGGTCGTAGTACCTAAATAAACAGTGCAGTTATCGTATTATATTACATTCGCAAAAAAAAAAAAATTGAAACTGGAATATATTCTTACTTTATGCAGTTGTTGAATGACACTATCTTGATCTCCACCTTGAGAACTAAACCATGAGTCAAAATCTTCTGATGAACTAAACACATCAGGTAAAAGGAAGTTCAGTAAAGCCCACAATTCGTGAAGGTTATTTTGAAGGGGAGTTCCAGTAATTAGCAATCGATTCCGTGATTTGAAGAGTCTGACAATCTGAGAAAGCATTGAGTTTTCGTTCTTTATACGATGAGCTTCATCGATAATAATATATTGAAAGGCAAATTTTTTTAGCGTGGCCTTTTCAATTAAACACATCTCGTAAGAAGTTATGCAAACTTGGAAATCCTTGGGCATCATTTTATCCGCAATTAATTGCGCCTTTATGAAATATAAATATTTTTAGTAAATATGAAAAAAAGGTAATAATAAATAAAAAAAATAATAAATTAATTTAATACCCTTTCTTCTTTGTTTCCATGTAGAACAATTATATGAAAATCTGGCATCCACATATTAAATTCCTTTGCCCAATTGTTCAAGGTTGATTTTGGTGCAACGACAAGATGTGGTCCAGATGTGCCACGAAAATGTTTCAAATATCCGAGGAACGAAATGGTTTGCAAAGTTTTACCGAGGCCCTAAATCATAGTTTTTAGAAATAACTTGATGAAAGATATGCTAAAAATTTTATTTATGCGAATGTAAATACCATCTCATCTGCTAGGATTCCATTGATCCCGTTTTCGAAAAGTGATATCATCCAATTTAAGCCTTGAAGCTGATAATCACGCATAATTCCATTCTTGATATCTATAACAATAAAAACAGATGAAACAAATTATTCATATTACTCATATTATTCATGCAAATGTTGAAGGTTATATTACTTACAACTTGGGGATTTATTGAAAACCCGTGTAACATCTTGTGACTCGTCCGCTTCATCGTTGAGTAATTCCTAAATTTATAATTTATAATTAGAACTCTCGTTTAAGAAGATTGTTATATATATGACGGAAAAAACTCTAACTTCGTCTTCCTCTTTTTCTGTCCTCCGATGTCGCTTAGAACTGAAAGAGTTAAATAATAAATGGCTATTAAGAATCACATTATAATCGAAAAATATCTGCAAACAATGATGAAAATATTACCCAGAATCTTCGTTAACCGAATTTCTAAACTTCTCAGTTTCTTCGACAAGTTGTCTAAATTCTTGATCTTTTGATTTCTAATTATATATAATTAAATAATATTTAAAAGCAATCCAATTATTTAGAATCAAAAAATAGATCGTAATTAAAATATGAATCGAAAAATACATGGATAATATACCTTTAAATCGATAAAATGTGAAAATAACTCTATATTAAAAAAAAAAGATGTTTAAATAAATGGTTTTTTTCGAAAACACTCCCAAAGTTATAAAAGCAATATTTCACATACCTGAATGACCAAGTAAAAACTGGAACCGTTTTGCGGTGTCTTTGATCTAATTTTTAATAAAATAAATAAATATTAATACAGTGTAATTGTTTTGAAATAAAGACAAGGCTTTAATTACCTTATTGCGATTTAAAATTTGTTTATCTTGTTCGAAAACTTGTTTCTGAACTTTCCTTTCCTTTCTCAAACGTTGATTCTTAACCTTCTTGTCATCGATTGTTTTCGTCAAATCCTTCAAAGATGCATTCAAAAAAGTGTATAAGCTTGTGATTAAAAAAGTAACACGAGACAAGGACAACAAAAGTTTAATAAACCACATTTGGAATGTTTAAATTACCTCTTTTGTCGACTCAACTTCTGACACATTTGAAGCCTGTCCAGTTTTTGTTTCAATCATAATAATGTCATCACGAAACTAAGTTTTATTTTTATAATTTAATAAGAATGGAAAAGATACAGAAAATATGCAAGAACAAGTAGAAAATAATTATCAAACCATAGGTGTTCCTGATTGATTGTTTTCTAGTTTTACAGGTGTTTCTGATTTTTCACTTACTTCTGGAAACTCGTTTTTCAAATCAATGTCCATAATTTGTGACATTTTGAGGCAAATAACTCGGATAACAAAATTTTTATAAAAAGATTAAAATTTCAAAATTTCGGTGTTATGTGCTTTGAAACAAGAACGAAAAGTCGCGTACAGTATTGGATTACCCGTTATATACGGACTTTAAATTAAATTTATAGACCCTGGAGCCGACAACCTGGGTCATAGTCACACAAACTGATCCCACCAATCAACAGTTTTGAATTTTTTTTATACTATAGCATTAATGATTTATTGAATTTATTGACTATATATTACATATTTTTTTGCAAATAGGTAAAATAATTTGTGAATAACTTATAAAATATCTCTAAGTACAACTATACAAAATCCCAAATTTCAAATTACTATTAAACTATTATAAAAAAAGTGTCAAATCTCAAATTTCAAATAAATGTTTTAATATTTTCACAAAAATATAATTAACATCAAAATTTCTTGAAATTTTAATATTTAAAACATTTAATTTTTAAATTTCTAATTATATAATATACACATGTTAAAAAACACTGGTCGAATGGAAAAAAATAGGATGGTTTTATCATGAATAGGATTCTGATTGATGGCTAAATTTGCTAAGATTTATTAAGTATAGGCAGTCAATTTTTTCCAATTTATAAATAGGAATTTCCAATTTATGAATTTTCACAAATAAGATATCCGATTTATGCATATTTGCGCTATCAATAGGATTCCAATTTTTGTTCATTCAACCAGTGAAATCAATAAAATTTTTTGACATTATTAAATTACACCAATAATGTTTAACATTAATCAAACATATAATTTAATAAATAAGTATATAATGATTAAATAATTGAAAATTAAAATTATATAGAATATAACGAATATAACAAAAATATAATTTCTACATGTAAAAAAATTTTAAATCCTCAAAACATTTAATAAAAATTAATATCCAAAAAATATAATATATAATATTATTTCTGAAAATTCTAACTTTAATTCTTATAAAATAAAGTATTATACAAACAATAGTACGTTTTACAAACTATTAGTATTAATAATGTTCTAGAATGATTTGTTCTAGAATATATTACAAACAATATATATTAATAATATTATATAATGTATTATTTTATAACATTATACGAAATATCAGTATTAATAGTTATATAATAAATCGTTTGGGAACATTATTAATTATAATAATATGTATCATATAAAGTTATCAACTTTTATAGTTTGCAATATACTATATTATAAATCAATATATAACAATTATATTTATTATTATTTTTTTATTCAAAACATAATGAAAAATATCATATTTTTTTTTGTCATATGTAAACAAAGAGATCATATTTATTTATTTTATCATAACATATAA
This sequence comes from Diversispora epigaea, assembly GCA_003547095.1. Lineage (NCBI taxonomy): Eukaryota > Fungi > Glomeromycota > Glomeromycetes > Diversisporales > Diversisporaceae > Diversispora > Diversispora epigaea. The sequence goes on from PQFF01000147.1 coordinate 351,346, forward strand.
TAGAAGTTTTTGTAAAATATAATGAATATTTTATACATATCGTCAAAACTATTGAATTGAGTCAGACACAATTAAAATTGAAAAAAATTAGAATTGAGTCAAGACAAATTTTAATTTTTACTAGTAATTGACGCAATTAGTTGAGTTAGACGTAATTAAAAATTGAAATTTTAAGAGTTGAATTAAGGTCAAATTAGTTTTAACGACATGTATAAGAACATTATAAAATTTATTAATATATATATATATTTTTGAACATTATGAACATTTATTAGTTATTATATATATTTCAAACATTATAAACATTTATTAGTTACTATATTTTTACATAATAAAGAACACTTATTAGTTTATTATATTTTTTACATAAAGAACACTTATTAATTTAAGATAAATTTATCCTAGACCCAGGGTTTACACTTTTAACCTAGATCACAATTGTATATATCACATGTTAGCTACTTTAAAAAAATTTATTTATATAGGGTATCTAGGATAAAAACCTAGACCCGAGATCTATTTTAAGGACACTTTTAATTTATTATATTTTTTTACATAATAAAGATTTTATGAAATATTATAAAAAATAACAATTAATTTAAAAATAATCAAAAAAAACTAAAAAACTAATCTAATTTGAATATTTGAAAAAAATAGAAAATAAAATTGATCAAAATTTTTGAAAAATTCTAAATCGATACTAATGAAAAAAAAAAAAAAAAATGTTAGAAACAGTATTGAATAAATTGATTCAATCCCTGTGCACTATTTTTAAATAAGCATATTAGCATCTGAAAATATTCTACTTCTAAACAGTAAGATTATGAATAACCTACTGAATAACTACTTGAAACTTCAAAAAATTACAAAAAAGGTAAAGAATAGTAAAGTTATAAATATAACTTGCTGAACTACTATTTGTTATACAAAAAAAATCACAGGAAAGGCAAAATATCATAGTATAAAAGTTGTGTTAATTAAAAAAAGGAAATGTCGAGAACTTTTTTTATAGAAATTCTATCCTAATTCATCAGTTTAACACAACTAAAGGGACTCAAGAAGTTTTGTTGAAGTCTCAGATATACTTGCACGCAAAATTATTTTGGGGCCCCGAAATTGCAATTTTGGGGAAAAAAGTCGAAATAGTTTTTCATAAAAGACGAAATTATTTTACTTAAAACCCGAAATTTTTTGACCACCCAGATTTATTCTTTGATTAAAGNAAAAAAAAAAAAAAAAATGTTAGAAACAGTATTGAATAAATTGATTCAATCCCTGTGCACTATTTTTAAATAAGCATATTAGCATCTGAAAATATTCTACTTCTAAACAGTAAGATTATGAATAACCTACTGAATAACTACTTGAAACTTCAAAAAATTACAAAAAAGGTAAAGAATAGTAAAGTTATAAATATAACTTGCTGAACTACTATTTGTTATACAAAAAAAATCACAGGAAAGGCAAAATATCATAGTATAAAAGTTGTGTTAATTAAAAAAAGGAAATGTCGAGAACTTTTTTTATAGAAATTCTATCCTAATTCATCAGTTTAACACAACTAAAGGGACTCAAGAAGTTTTGTTGAAGTCTCAGATATACTTGCACGCAAAATTATTTTGGGGCCCCGAAATTGCAATTTTGGGGAAAAAAGTCGAAATAGTTTTTCATAAAAGACGAAATTATTTTACTTAAAACCCGAAATTTTTTGACCACCCAGATTTATTCTTTGATTAAAGATACACATAACTGGATACTTTTTTTACTTCCATATATAGAATAGATTCTGCATAAATATCAAAAAGTCGAAATACCTCAAAAATCCAAAATCAATTTTGGGAACATGTATAGTCTCAGATGACCTAAAAACACATTAAATAAAGATTTTACAAATATCAATGGTATCCAACCTCGTCAAAAATCAATATATTTATTTGAAAAATAAATAAATTTTTGAAAATTTCTGAAAATTTTTGTCCTAAAATTTCATAAGAATAATAATTTTTGAAAGAGTTCGAAACAAGATCATTTAATATAATCATTTAGTAGTAAATAAACAAGAATATTTTATGTTATATAATAAAAAATATTTTTTATTTAACTGAAAATTTACAGAAATTTACGCAAGTTTTTCGAAAATTTTCAAAGTAAAAATTTCCGCAAATTTTATACAAAAATCCTTCAGAAATTTTTATTTTGAAAATTTTCGAAAAAATTGCAAAAAATTTTTACCTTTTAAAATTTCCTGATATATTTATTTATTACATTTATACATGTTCCTAAAATTAATTTTGAATTTTTGAAGTATTTTGTTTTTTGAGATTTATGCAGAATCTATTCTATATATGAAAGTAAAAAAAATATCTAGTTATATGTATCTTTAATAAAGGAATTTATCTGGGTGATCAAAAAATTTTGGGTTTTAAGTAAAATAATTTCATCTTCTATGAAAAACTATTTCAACTTTTTTTCCCAAAATTACAATTTCAGGGTTCCAAAATAATTTAGCATACAAATATAATTACATTACCAATTTTCTATTTAATGAATTTTTATTTCTAATTTATTTGAAATTTTTTGTATTTTTACTTCTTTAGATTGTTTTTTTCTTCTTTTATATTATTTTCATTATCATCAAAACTCTCTTATATAAGTATATTTATCTCTTTTTCAATTTGTTTTACATTTTCAAAAAGTTCTTACTTTTAAAATTCTTTATAACAAATATACGTGTTGCCCAAATCCCAAATAATTTGAGATTTGGGACGCCAAAATGCACAAATTACTAGTATTTGGGATTTGGAATTTGGGATTTCGGCAAAAAATACTAATTATAATTTGGGATTTGGGATTTGGGATTTGGGATTTCGGCATTTGGGATTTCGGCATTTGGATTTTGAATTTGTGCGGCAGGTATAATAACAAATATATTTTTTATCATAATAATTTGTGTAATAACTATAACCACAAATAAATATTATATTATCTTTATTAATAAATGGAAATTTGCATCAATGTAATTATTATTTAATATGTAAATACAGATACAATTCAAATATATTTTTCTTTTGATATTATACGAAAATAATTAATTGATTTTATATAATTATTAATAGAACAGAGACCAGTATTTTTGAAATGCATTGTGAAAATTTTACATATATAATATACACTCACCTGCCAAAAGTATCCGGCCAACTATTTTTTAATAAATTTTTTAATAAATTTCTAAGGTGAATTATAACACAAGGAATGATTCAAATTGCATAAACTTTTTTTTAAAAGAATCCCTTACAAAAGGGCTATCATATGATATCTTATTTGTTAAAATCTGATGCTTTCTTGTGCAGCAATTGTGTTTTAAATGAAATTAACCAAAAATGTTAAATTGAATTAATGACAGTAATATCTTTCGATTTCAATAACTATTCATCGTAAGTACCAACTATCTTATACAGACTTGTAGCTTATAACAAGGGCTACAAGTTTTATTAATACCATATTTGACATTTTTTAATTAAAATCAGAACTTTACTTAGACACGACTAAAAACGATCGAAATTATTAAAAATTTGACTTGATATTAACAAATAATTATCAATCGTTCACATATATAAAACTTTATTTTTTACTAATTAAAAGTTATACATGATACTAAGTAATCTTAAAGACAAATATATTGTGCACCTGTCACAAACATATTAGACCTATTTCATAAGAATTGAAGAAATAAATGATGTTTGAATTTTAATATATAATTGCTAATTATTTATTATTTAACAACAAAACATTAGAAATGAGTCTAATTAACCTTAAAGATAGGCATGCTGTACATCTACTGTAAAAATTTTAGAATTATAGCATAAGAATTGAGGAAGTGTTTATATGTAACAACTTTTGAAAAATATTACATCGGAATAAAGTGATCAGCAATCATTTGTCGCAAAATTCTTACTAGATTTATCTATAAATTTCAAAGACGAATTATAACAAAATGGATAATCAAAATTATATAAAACTTTTTTTTAAACGAATTTCCTAATCAACAGCTATCATATGATTTCTTGTGTGTTAAAATTGGATATATACTTGCACATAAATTTTGGTTTAAATGAAATTAGCCAAAAATATTCAATTGTATAATTGATCGTAAAGTCTTTCGATTTTGATGAATATTTATTCTAGATATCAACTATCTTATACACACTTGTAGCTTAACATGAGAGCTATAACTTTAATTATTACAGTTTTTAATATTTTTTAGTGAAAATAAAAACTTCACTTAGAAACAAATAAAAAATATTTATATTAATATATTGTTTAAATTCTTTCACAGATTATCATAAAATTTACTATAATAGAGAGTTTGTAAAATAAATATTTTCTAAAATTTGAAAATACATTTTTTTTAAAAAAAACAAAGAAACTGCATATGCTGTTGATTTTTATTTTATAATATAAAAAATATAATTTTTAAATATCAATATTTTTACAATAGAATAGTAAATTTTTTTCTAAATTAATTTGATAAATTTGATAAATTATCTTACTTTTGTTTTTGAAAAATAATTTTTAATAATTATTTCAAAATTTCAAAATTATGCCTAAAGGAAAAGAACTTACTGACTTTGAACGTGGAGAAATAATTGGTTTATATAAAGGAAACAAACATACACAAAAGGAAATTATTGAAGTATTAAAGCATCCCAAGTCAACTATAGGAGATGTTATAAAAAAATATAATGAACAAGGTCTAACTTCTACATTACCACGTTCTGGTAGACCTAAAATTCTATCAGAACGTGATAATAGGCAATTAATAAAAATAACAAAAAACAATAGAAACAAAACTTTAGAAGAAATTACTGAAGATTTTAATGAAATAATAAATAAACCAGTTTCTTCTAGAACAATACAAAGAACTCTTCATCAAGAAGGTTATAGTGGACATGCTGCCAAGAAAAAACCTTTTATTTCTGAAATAAATCGAAAAAAAAGATATGGATGGTGTAGAATGAGAAAAAATTGGATTACGGAATGGAATTCAATTATTTGGAGTGATGAATCCAGATTTGAAATTTTTAATAATGATTCACAAAATTGGGTTTGGCATAAAAAAGATGAAAAATACAAAGTTGATTGTTTAAAACCAACTGTTAAAAATTCAGAAGGAGTCATGGTTTGGGGATGTTTTTGCAATAATAAAATAGGTCCTTTGGTGTTAATTGAAGGAACACTTAATTCTGATAGATATATAGAATTACTTAAAGAATATTTGATTCCATTTTTAAATGATTTAGGAGTAGAAAATCATATTTTTCAAGATGACAATGCACCTTGTCATGCTTCAAAAAAAACTAAAACTTGGAAAAATGAAAACAAAATTGAATTTCTTCCATGGCCTGCACAAAGTCCTGACCTTAATCCAATTGAAAATTTGTGGGATATATTGGAAAGAAAGGTTAGAAAACACAGACCTATTCCAAAAAATAAAAAAGAATTTTTTGAAGTATTAAAAGAAGAATGGAATAATATTGATGAAAATCAACTTATTAGATTAGTAAAAAGTATGCCAAGAAGAATAAATGCTGTAATAAAAAATAAAGGAAATCCAACTAAATATTAAATAATACTTAAAAAATTTATTAATTATAATTTTGATGTAACAAGAATTTAAACAATACATTAATATAAATATTTTTTATTTGTTTCTAAGTGAAGTTTTAATTTTCACTAAAAAATATTAAAAACTGTAATAATTAAAGTTATAGCTCTCATTTTAAGCTACAAGTGTGTATAAGATAGTTGATATCTAGGATAAATATTCATCAAAATCGAAAGACTTTACGATCAATTATACAATTAAATATTTTTGGTTAATTTCATTTAAACCAAAATTTATGTGCAAGTATATATCCAATTTTAACACACAAGGAATCATATGATAGCTGTTGATTAGGAAATTCGTTTAAAAAAAAGTTTTATATAATTTTGATTGTCCATTTTGTTACAATTCGTCTTTGAAATTTATAGATAAATCTAGTAAGGATTTTGCGACAAATGATTGCTGATCACTTATTCCGATGTAATATTTTTCAAAAGTTGTTACATATAAAAACTTTCTCAATTCTTATGCTATAATTCTAAAATTTTTATAGTAGATGTAAAACATGCCTGTCTTTAAGGTTAATTAAACTCATTTCTGATGTTTTGTTGTTAAATAATAAATAATTAGCAATTATATATTAAAATTCAAACATCATTTATTTCTTTAATTCTTATGAAATAGGTCTAATATTTTTGTGACAGGTGCACAATATATTTGTCTTTAAGATTACTTAGTATCACGTATAACTTTTAATTAGTAAAAAATAAAGTTTTATATATGAGAACGATTGATAATTATTTGTTAATATCAAGTCAAATTTTTAATAATTTCGATCGTTTTTAGTCGTGTCTAAGTAAAGTTCTGATTTTAATTAAAAAATGTCAAATATGGTCTTAATAAAACATGTAGCCCTTGTTATAAGCTACAAGTCTGTATAAGATAGTTTGTACTTACGATGAATAGTTATTGAAATCGAAAGATATTACTGTCATTAATTCAATTTAACATTTTTGGTTAATTTTATTTAAAACACAATTACTGCACAAAAAAGCATCAGATTTTAACAAATAAGATATCATATGATAACCCTTTGGTAAGGGATTCTTTTAAAAAAAAGTTTATGCAATTTGAATCATTCCTTGTGTTATAATTCACCTTAGAAATTTATTAAAAAATTTATTAAAAAATAGTTGGCCGGATACTTTTGGCAGGTGAGTGTATATATTTAAAATAAAATAAACTCATTTTTTTTTATCCAAACAAAATGTTTATATATTTTTAACCAATCACAATTTATACTATGTCACATTGATCATAAAGATCAACAATTAATTAAAAAAAAATTCTGTCATACTACATTTAGACTATTTAGAGTCATCTTAAAAGATATCAGTATCAGAACTTAAAGATTTCTTTAACAAAATAAAAGTTTTCGANATAGTTATTGAAATCGAAAGATATTACTGTCATTAATTCAATTTAACATTTTTGGTTAATTTCATTTAAAACACAATTACTGCACAAGAAAGCATCAGATTTTAACAAATAAGATATCATATGATAACCCTTTGGTAAGGGATTCTTTTAAAAAAAAGTTTATGCAATTTGAATCATTCCTTGTGTTATAATTCACCTTAGAAATTTATTAAAAAATTTATTAAAAAATAGTTGGCCGGATACTTTTGGCAGGTGAGTGTATATATTTAAAATAAAATAAACTCATTTTTTTTTATCCAAACAAAATGTTTATATATTTTTAACCAATCACAATTTATACTATGTCACATTGATCATAAAGATCAACAATTAATTAAAAAAAAATTCTGTCATACTACATTTAGACTATTTAGAGTCATCTTAAAAGATATCAGTATCAGAACTTAAAGATTTCTTTAACAAAATAAAAGTTTTCGAATGGACATGTAAAAATATTATCGATTACTACTTGAATTATATTTCACAACATAAAACTCTTAAAAAAGTTTTTTACAATATTCAAATAGATTAAACAAAATGACTCCAATATATTACGCAGAAAAATAGCACAGTTCATAATTATACATGTTTCCAAAATTAATTTTAAATTTTTGAGATATTTCATCTTTTTGAAATTTATGCAGAATCTATTCTATATATAGAAGTAAAAAAAGTACCTAATTATATGTATCTTTAACCAAGAAATTTATCTGAGTGGTCAAAAAATTTTAGATTTTAAGTAAAATAATTTCGTCTTCTATAAAAAACTATTTTGACTTTTTTCTTCAAAATTGCAATTTCAGAACCCCAAAATAATTTAGTGTACAAGTATATTTATAGTTGATAATTGGAAAGTATGTTTTGATTTTCTGATATTAACAATAAGATTAAGGGGATGAAGTCTCATTTATAAAGTTAAAGAAGGCAATTGAGATATGACCAAGCTGAAACACATAAAATCGACTGGTTATAAACGCAAAATTTGTGCATATTTTGATAGTCAAAGTATGACCAAGCTGAACACGAAAGGTTGCAGTCAAGAACACGAAGTTCGTGCTTATCTTAACTGTCTTCAGTGGCAAGTTGAATATACAAAGTTAACAATTATAAATACAAGATTTGATACCTCCCTCGATCTCATCTTATTAATCTTTAAGAGCAATATTAACTTTGTCTCTTTTTTTCCTAGAGTTAGATTAAAAATATAAAACAAGCAAACCAAGATGAAAAGTTAATTCAAAAATATATTAGTAAACGTAATGTCCTGATAGTATACTATCTTCAATTTTATTCATATGATGAAGACATACAAAATCATGAAAATAAATATTTACTTTGTTTTTTTTATAGGAAGAACAACATAATAAGATCTTAAAAAATTTGATAATACAAAATTAAGTTATACTTTTCTCACTTACAAAACAACTATTAAGAAAACAGCCAGTCAGTATCTTTCACATTCTAATGATCTTTTTCAACTAAATATTTCTAATATCAAGAATAACAATTGTTTATATAATTGTGACAGAACACAAAAAATATGTGAAGTTGTATTTATTGAAGTGATAGATATGATAGAAAAACAAGTATGTGTAAGTTTTTATCACACAATTTGTTATTTTTATATTAAATAGTCAAAGTTGTGTGGTATTCAAAAATTAAAATATTAGTTAAATAACTTCTTTAATTATAGATATTTTGTTTTTTATATATCTCTTAGTATAGAGAGACTTTTAAAAGAACACTTAAAAATTGTAAACTTATTAATTACAATGAAAATTTGAATGAAATTAATCTTTCTGAGTCAGATCATAAAAAGAAGGTAATTAATACTGATGTAAATGGTAATATATGAATTAATATTAAAAGATGTCTGTGTAATTTTAACAGAAGATCAATAAAAGAAAATGACATGAATTTGATTATGATAATGATGTAAATTAATATAGTTAATATTGAATTAATTGATATGCAATATGTTTTCGTAACTAAAACGATATATTTTTTATCAGTAATAACTCTTTATTTTTTTTATTTGAACTATAATCAGAAAAAAAAGATATGTGATACTATTAATACCATTGTAAAAAAATTATAATATGTAAACTAATATTAAAAAACATTGCACATAATTTAGTGAAAAATCAATAAAGACAAAAAAATTAAAAAATTTCTATTAATTGAAAATTATATCGAATCTAATCTTAACAGTGTAAATTTGTATTTTTGTATATTTAAGTTTAATATACATTAGTACTTGAGTTCATCTCTTTTTTTTTTTATATTCAGCCTGATGCAAATACAGATTTCAGGTTAATTAACTCAACTAAAAGTGATGGGCAAGTCCTCTTGTAAAATGGCAAAGAGAAATTAAATAAATCAAAAATTAATTCAAAATGTTTCAAAAAGTACTTCAAAAAGTGCTTCACCACCTTTAATTTCCAGTGAAAATAATCCAAAAAATATTTTACCATTTTTGACTTTTGTTATACAAAAGTATTGCAAAAAAAGATTTGATATTCAAGTTTAAGTAAATTTATTCTGACAAAAAAAACTTTTTTACTTTGATCCACTGATATAATATTTATACTGATATTTTAATTTAGTCTTGCATATAGTTATATTCTTGATCTCACTCCAAATTCTAAAATTATAGATAAATTTGTACCAGAACATTAGTTCAAATTTATTGCTGATTGTCTTGATGTAATTTATATATGTTATCAAACTAATTTGACCTTAACTTAACTTTTAAAATTTTAATTTTTAATTGCATTTGACTTAATTAATTGTGTCAATTACATCAGTAAATTTTTTTAAACGTAAACCTTCAAAGTCCTTCACTCCGATAACCTTCGAATACCTCCAATATAAACGTAATATTTACGAAGGTTATTGATACCGAAAACCTTCATTTTTATTAATAAAACGTAATACTCCAGAGGTTATTGATATTGATAACCTTTAATAACTTTTATTTTATCATAATAAACGTAATATTTGCGAAGGTTATTGGTCCGATAACCTTCAATAACCTTTGAAAATGAAATTATTACAATAACCTCCAATATAAAAAATTTTCAGATATATTAGTAAAAATTAAAATTTGCTTTGACTCAATTTCAATTTTTTTCAATTTAATTGTGTCTGATTTAATTCAATAGTTTTGATAACATGTATAGTGTAATTAATATGATGTATTAGAGAAAATTAGAATTAATTTTTGATTATTTATTTATACAAAAAGTATAAAACATCAGTAAATTTTTTTAAACGTAAAACTTCAAAGTATTTCACTTCAATAACCTTCGAATATTTTCAACATAAATATAATATTTACAAAGGTAATTGATACTGAAAACCTTTATTTTTATTAATAAAATGTAATACTGTAAAGATTATTGATATTGATAACTTTCATTAATGAATAGAATTTCACTGTACTGAATTCAGTATATTGTACTGAATTCTGACAGTTTTTGAAACCATGTACAGTGAACCCTCTATAAATGCACCCCTCGGGGAATGAGCATTAGGGTGCATTTATAAAGGGGGTGCATTTATAAAAAATATTATTAAAAAATATTTTAATGTGATATTATTATTTATTTTATTAATTATATTATATTTATTTAATTATTATTATATAATTAAAGCAATTATTGATTAAAAAAAAAGTCATCTAAACTAGATTGTCGTGTCATATTAAATTTTTTGGTTTTTATAAATTTTTCAATTGTATTTGCTAATTTAATATATTTTTCTGAATTTTCCTGCTGAAATAAAAACATTTGTACATTTTCTAAACTTGTTAATGCTACATTAATATCAATAGTAACTGGTTCAATACTATCATCTGATTCTTCAATATTTTCTTCTGAATTTTTAAAAATGTCAACAAGTTCTGTAATAATTTTATCATCCTCCAAAAGTTCATAAACAATGTCTTCTTCTGGTACAAAAAGAAATTCTTCTACATCCATTGCATTAGGAAGGTGAAGTGCTTGAATATTTTTAGAAATATTATTTGTTAATTCATTATTATCATCATAATAATCATCATTAAGATCATTAAAAACAAGAATATTTGTATGATTCCAGCAATTACAAATTGTTTCAACTGTAATTTCATCCCAACTTGGAATAATAAAACGAATTGCTTGCAAAACATCCATTTTTAAATCTTGTATAAATTGACCAGTTTCAACTTGCTCTAAAATCCATCTATGTATATAAAGTAATTAAAAAATTTAATCAAATAAATTAAATAAATTTTATATAATTTAAATACTAAAACTTACCGAATATGATAATTACGATAATGTCTTTTAAAAGACATAATAATTCCAGCATCCATTAGTTGTATTCGTGAAGTTGTATTTGGAGGTAAAAACTGAATATCAACATGTAAAAGATTTAGGCCTTCAATTTTATGACTTCCACAATTATCCAATAATAATAAAACACGTTGTCCATTATGTTTTATTCCAACTTTATGATCAAAATCACAAAGCCATTCTTGAAATAAAGTAGTAAGCATCCAAGCTTTAGAATTATGTCGATAAATTATTGGTAAATTATGAATATTAATTGTTTTAAAACATCTGGGATTTGCATATTTTCCAATAATTAATGGTGGTAATTTGTGTGATCCATCTGCATTTGTACACAATGCTATTGAAAGCCGTTCTTTATTTTTTTTACGTCCAGAAAGTCGACATGTTGCCAATGTACGATCTGGTTCTAATCTATATATAAAATAAATACATAATAACAAATTTATATAAAGTTAAAATATAAAATAATCAAGTTTATAAAATAAAATTATATTATACCTATAAAAAAGACCAGTTTCATCCATATTATAAATTCGTTCGGGAGAATAATTTCCACATTTATCTTGTAATAATGGAAGTGCCTCTTCGATAGCAATTTCATTTGCAGATGCTGCTTCACCATGAAGCTTTTCTTGTTGAATTCCATTACGTTTTTTGAAACCATATAACCAACCAGAAGAAAATAATAATGTATTTTCAGGAACACCTAATCCTGTTGCCAGTAATTTTGCCTTCTCAATTAAAATAGAATCACTAAGAATAACTCTATGTTGATAGCTTAAAATAAACTCCTTAAGTGCTAGTTCAAGTTCAGGAAATGTTACTGATTTATGTCGTTTTTGTGTTGAATTAATTTGATCATTGGAAAGTCGTTTTTCTTTAGTTTGTAAAATTCTTGTAACAGTACTTTTATCAATCTTTACTCCCCATTTTTGTTCTACCCATTCTACATATTCAGATCTAATCTTTTTATTATTATTAGCATAAAGACATAATTCATATTTTTGAGCATCAGTTAAAGTAATCTTTTTTTTTACTACTTTTGATGAACTCATTTTGATGGATTAAAGATCTGACAGTAAGTTTTTTATTCCATTTTTATATTTTAAAAAAGAATAATTAATTAATTATTTTTATTTTTATTTTTTAACCGAAAAGATATAAAAAATAAACACGTACAAACTCAATCCGCAAATCGACAAATCGGCAAATCGGCAAAAACGGCAAAACAGATGACAGAATGGTAGGTCCTTTTCTATTTTTATTTTTATTTTTATATTTAAAATAAATAAATATTTTTATTTTTTTTAACTAAAAGAAAATATAAAAAAATAAACATTTACAAACCCGCAAATCGACAAATCAGCAAATCGGCAAAAACGGCAAAACAGATGACAGAATAGTAGGTCCTTTTCTATTTTTATTTTTATTTTTATATTTAAAATAAATAAATAAATATTTTTATTTTTATTTTTTTTAACTAAAGAAAATATAAAAAAATAAACATTTACAAACCCGCAAATCGACAAATCAGCAAATCGGCAAAAACGGCAAAACAGATGACAGAATAGTAGGTCCTTTTCTATTTTTATTTTTATTTTTATATTTAAAATAAATAAATAATTTTATTTTTATTTTTTTTTAATTAAAAAATAATAAAAATAAATACAAACTCAATCGGCAAATCGGCAAATTGACAAAATGGCAAAAGCGACGAAACAGATGACGGAACGGTGGGTTCTTTTTTTATAAAAATATTTTTAAAAAAATAATTAGTTAATTATATTTAACTTGGAATAGAAAAACAAATTCAAAGAAAAAAAAACTTACCACGAAGCAGAACGAAGCAACAGAGCAANTTATCATCTCACATGATTTAAAATCACATGGGTGCATTTACGGAGGATAATGTTAATATAAGCGGGGATCTAAAAATCATTGCACCGTGCAAAATAAGAGGGAGTGCACTTAGCAATAATTCCCCAACATGGGACTGGATTAAAGGGTGCATTTAAGAAGGGATGCACTTATAGAGGGTGCATTTATAGAGGGTTCACTGTATCTACTGATCGAAGAAGTCACCTGACTTCATATTATATAATTATCTTTATCTTAAGTGGCTTGTCACGTACTACCAGTCACAACACATATTTTATATAGAGAATTTCACATGGGCTAAAAATTCTTCCGCAATATTAACTCGAAATGGTATACATGCAATGTCAATTATTTCAATAACGGAATAAAGTTTTTAAGTTATATTTAGTAATATTTTTTTAGAACTAATTTAATAAATATGATATTCGAATAATTATAAATAACTGGTTATAAATAATTTATTTTTGGCTCATAATTTTACCCCTTAATTCACATGAAAGAAGAGGTTCGAGATTAAAAAAAAAAAACTTTTTAATAAAATATAATCAAAAAAATATATACAAAATGTCAGAATTTTCTACTACAGACATTGTACAATCTTATAGCATCTCTTTTTTTTTGTACATTTTTTTCTATTTTTTTTTTCGTATAATTTTTTTTTTTTTAAAAAAAACTTGCATATGAAACGCATTTTACCAAATATTAAAGAAGATGCTAAAGTCACTGTTTTGGATAGTGTCGTAAGTGAAGGAATTGCCCGTCCACTTGTAGGAGACATATAGAAAACCAAAAGAATTTTTACTACAGTTCTACGGGTAGCACCTGATATAAATCATTGGGTTATTAGTTTTGATGCAAATCTGAAGATAAAATTTGAAGTCTCAGCAGGTCGTATGAAATATGTAAGTGTTACCAATAATAATTTAAATAATGAAAATAATAACGTACCCAAGGAACCAATTATTAGTAAACCAGAAACAAACATTTCAAGTAATAGTGAACAAAATAAAGAGGAAACACATGTTAGCAACAGAAACGAAGTTTTATAGACAAATGCGGACGTAACTATTGATTCTCACCAAGTTGGTTGATCTTATTCAGGTGCACCAATTGTATATATTTCAGATATTAAACATGCATCACCAAGACAATTTTTTGAACGTTTTTTACCAGTTGAATATATTATGTCAACTGTAATATCTTTTACAAATGAACATGCACGTGCAAGCGAACGACTTTGGAAAAACTTAACTTGGATGGAATTTATGTAATTTATTGGAATTTTAACAATTATAACATATATTCAGTGCTCAGATATATGCGATTATTGGTTAACAGTACCAGATATAGGTGGTGTTGCATTAGAATTTGATTAATATATGTTACATAGACAATTTCGAGATATTATCAAATATTTGAAATTAACGGATGTACCAACAGATGATGATGATCCTTTTCATTTTGCTTAGAAATTTTATAATGCATTTAATGAAAATCTTGCTAAAGCCATTACACCTGGTAGTTTTCTTTGTATTAACAAATTTATGTGTCAATAGATGGATAAAATTGATAAAAGTCCATTTCAACGAAAAATACCAAGAAAACCTCATCCAATTGACTACAAATTTAAAACTGTTGCTGATGTACGAGTTAATTTATTAGTGCAATTGGATCCTTGTGAATCTCCAGAGCATGCTAATAAAAAGAAATTTTCTGAATATTCAGCAACAATTGCAACTACATCAGGAAATTTTAATAGGCAAAAATTTACGCAAATTTTCACTTCAAAAATTTCCGCAAATTTCTGACACCTTCAGAAATTTCCGCAAAAAATTTTCGCAACTTTTCACACAGTTTTCGAAAATTTTCGCAACTTTTCATACAGTTTTCGAAAATTTTCGCAACTTTTCACAAAGTTTTCGAAACTTTTCACACAGTTTTCAAAACTTTTCACAAAGTTTTCGAAACTTTTCGCAACTTTTCACAAAGTTTTCGAAACTTTTCGCAACTTTTCGAAAAATTTTTGTAAAGTTTCACAAATTTTTTCATAAAGTTTTCAAAATTTACAAAATTTTTTATTATTTTTCAAATATTATTATTATTTTATTATTATTATTATTATTTTATTTACATTAATACAAAAATTTCCGAATATTTAAAATTATATTTTTTATTTCTTAATCCTCGCTTTCTATATTTACTATTTCATTATGATATTCTTCATCTTCACCTTCTTCATCTTCGTCATCTTCGTCATCGTCATCTTCACCTTCGTCACCTTCTTCACTTTCGTCACCTTCGTCACCTTCATATTCATCATTTTTTTTTACCTTCATATTCGTTATTTTCTACTTTTCTTTTGGATTTTTTAAGATTTTTTCGTAGAGTTTCGATTTCAATAATTCTTTTCTTTTCTTTGTTTCTTTCGGGTTCTATCTGTTTTTCAGGATCTTTCTGTCTTTCTGGAAATACTGGTCTTTGGGAAGTTGGAGATGAGTCCTATTCATATTCAAAACCTTCTTCATTTTTAATTTTTCTCTATTTTTAAAATTTTGTTAGTTTTCGAAAATTTTAAAAATCTGGCGTGATATGAAATTTACTTACTAAATTTCTTGCAAGAGCCGGTTGTATAATTTCTTCTGACATTTTGATAACTTCATTTTTCGGGTTGAGAAAAATTTCTGAAATAGAAATCGCCCAGGCGATTTGAAGATTTGGAATATTTTTTTTCTTAGGCCAGACATTTTTAATTATTTTTGTCATATATGTGTCATTTTCGTCGTCTTCAATTTTTTCAAATAATTTACGAAAACAATTTGAAACAGCAAGTTTCTTCTTCCACGCCGCAATTTCAGATGCTTTCACTACGTTACTAATTGGAGGTAACATATTGCTGAAATTTTCAAAAATTGCTGTTTTTACTCGCGCACACAAGGTGCCTCTAAGAGAACGGAGCCTTTTTGATAACTATAAATTTTTAAAAAAATTAATTACAAAACTCTTCAAAATATCAATTTATAGATTTTACTTACAGGTTTTCGAATTTTTTTTTCAAAATATGGTTCCCATTTACTACCCAAAGTGGAGAAAAATTCATTATCAGATTCTCTTAGAAAAAATTCGACAGATTCTTTGAATTCGTCATAATTGGGATATATTTTTTTTTCTAACAGGTCTTGAGCAGACTTAATTATCACAGCCTATTTATAAAAATTGTTAATATTGCGAACATTTGCGAAATGTTCAAATTTTAATATTATACTAATATCTATACATGTGAAAGTATGGCGACTTCTTCTTTAATAGTTTTTATTTCTTCTTTCATGTCTTCTTGATTTTTTTTAACTTTTTCTAGAAGTGTTNCATATTGCTGAAATTTTCAAAAATTGCTGTTTTTACTCGCGCACACAAGGTGCCTCTAAGAGAACGGAGCCTTTTTGATAACTATAAATTTTTAAAAAAATTAATTACAAAACTCTTCAAAATATCAATTTATAGATTTTACTTACAGGTTTTCGAATTTTTTTTTCAAAATATGGTTCCCATTTACTACCCAAAGTGGAGAAAAATTCATTATCAGATTCTCTTAGAAAAAATTCGACAGATTCTTTGAATTCGTCATAATTGGGATATATTTTTTTTTCTAACAGGTCTTGAGCAGACTTAATTATCACAGCCTATTTATAAAAATTGTTAATATTGCGAACATTTGCGAAATGTTCAAATTTTAATATTATACTAATATCTATACATGTGAAAGTATGGCGACTTCTTCTTTAATAGTTTTTATTTCTTCTTTCATGTCTTCTTGATTTTTTTTAACTTTTTCTAGAAGTGTTTTTAGATTATCCAATTTCGAAAAGATTCTTCTTGTAACAGCTTGAAACATAAAAAATTTTTAGTCATTTTAATTTTTTTTTGAAATAATTAAACCAATATATTATTATACCATCATTCATTTGATCTACCGAAGACGAGGTTAAGTCTAAATCTTCAGATTCTAGTAGTGGACGTGGAAATAAAGAAGGACGTGAAGCTGAAGCCGAAGAAGAGCGTAAAGCTGAAGCTGAAGAAGGGCGTAAAGCTGAAGCCGAAGAAGGGCGTGAAGCTGAAGCCGAGGAAGGGCGCGAGGAAGAAGCGCGTGAATATGAAGAGGTGCGCAAAGGGTTTTGTTTTTTTTTTTTAAATAATTCGTTCAAATTGCTCATCTTAAATAATAAATAAATATTTCATAAAAATAAACAAAAAAATAGTAATGTTACAGAAAATGCAAACAAAAAAATTAAAATAAATAGTAATGTTATGGAAACTAATAAAAATACGTGCAGTATTATTTGATTATATTCTAAAGTATGTAGATTCGAAAGAATATAGCATATAGTAACAACTAATACATACATACCTTATTACCAGACAATAAAATAAAATTTGTAGCGTTATCGAAATAAAACAAAAAAAAAAGTCAATGTATTAATAATTTCATGTAAAGGTAATAGTAATGTTACGGAAAATGCAAGTAAAAAATAATAATATTACGGAAAATGAAAAAAAAAAATTGAAATAAAAAATACGTGCAATATTATATAACTACATCCTAAGTATGTATATTTGAGAGAATATAAAGAATATAGCATATAATAATAATAGAGCAAAGGCAAAAGACAGGAGACAAGGAGTATACCATTGTAAATAAAATAAAAAATACGTGCAATATTATATAACTACATCCTAA
>PQFF01000147.1:377604-390599 GCA_003547095.1 Diversispora epigaea
CCGAAGGCTGCCGAATAAAGATATATAGTTCCGTTACATTAAAAAATGGTGCTATTTTACGTACAAAAAATGATTTTCACCATAGACCATAGTTTAGTAATATTGCTGTCAATATGAATGAGGAGGAACTTTCTGAATATTTATCAGATAAAGGAATTTGTTATGCACAGGTATATATTAACTATTAAATAATTTTCATAAGAAAATGTAGAAGATTACTTAACTCTTTTCTATTATTTAGACATTATTAATAACAGAAATAAGACTACCAAATAAATCACCAATGCATCTTGCACTTGTACAATGGTATGATTTTATTGAAGAAACTCCATTTGTTTACGGCTGTTCTTTATTGAGATTGGTAGAGGTGTATAATTTTATAGAAATAGAAGCGATCGAAGATACAATTCATGTAGTTCCACGCTTTGATAAAAATAATGAATACTTTATAATGGAATTGGACCAGTGAGGTCTCGACTTTATTCATTAATTAATATTTTATAAAAAATACATGAAAAATAAAACCTAACTAAGTTATAAATAACTACCACCTAACCAACCACTGTAAAAGGTTTAATCCTTTTATATGGCAGGTAATTTCCCTACCAAAGTCTGAACAAAAAAATATTTAAAAATAAGAGAGGAAAACAAGATCATATAAAAACCTCTACAGGACATTTTTTACCAACAAAACTACCACCAACTCCCAACAACTAATTTAACACCCAAATAAAACAACTAAACCAACAAACGCAACTCATCAACTAAGCCCAAAACTTTCTCCACACCTATCGCTGTAGGTCACTACTAACACAACTATAAACAACACTATTATTATTATAAGTACAGATGAAAGTACCTAATGAGTACTAAGAGTGGTCTCTCTTGTCGGATAAAACTTTCTGGGACGAAATATTTTTCAACACGGGATGGTGGTAAGTGCCTTTCACTATATTTCGACCTAAGTCTCCCACGCTCACGGGTCCGGTTGGAGCCGTTATGTCATCCTGGTTTAACGAGACTTGCAATATTTCTTCCGATTACACATTTTGGTTTCCCATTTACGAACTGAAGTTCTCCCATTAATGCATAATAGATCGGTATGAAAGTCCTTTTGAATATCCTCCCACTTTAACTCCCGAAAAGCCCCTTACTTGAGAAAGGTTTGAGGATTTATATTTGCTCGCTTAGATAGAGGCTGATATAATATAAATTATATCAGCATAAATTATGCGTCCTACACATGAACCTCCGCTTATTCAATTAAGTAAAACATTAAGAACCAATAACCACACTTATAATAATAATACAACTCATACCCTTCAACTTACATCTCACACCTCCTTCCTCCCAACATACATCACATCATACACCATTACCGCCATACTACCCCTTAGTACTCCCGTACCACCACAGAAATTTAATCTAACCACTAATCACCCAACCTAACGAATTTATAAAATAAAATTATTTATCTATTCTTATCATGACCCAATACTGACGCTTGTTAAACCTTTAACAATAAACCAATCGTGACATAAAACTTCAATTTGTCGACCTAACACCTACATAGAATTTCATTCATGCACTATTGTTTATCACAATCCTAATGCTCGTGCGCAAAAGGAAATTATGATCATCAGCTATGCGTCTCTATGCCACCGTAGGTACCAATCAACATAGAACAATAACGCCAAGAATTTCAGCCCAACGATAACTCCATGGGTTCCCCCAGAAGATTTTACGGCCCTAAAGACGTATTCGACGAAGAGACCTTTAATAATATGTTGCGCCATACGACTAGTTCACTCTACTAACTCCTGACTTGGGGAATCTAACCCTCACTATTGTATCTCACACAACGGCAATACGCAAGCTCAGTTTTTCATGTCGTTAATGGGTAAACCTTGTATTTATGCCCGGACCGAAAGGGGATATCGTCATTAAGGAATACCGCCTGAAAATAAAGAGACCAAAGTGCTTCCATAAGCATATTAGTTCATATGTAACCAAGAAGCTTCTACTCCTGACTTGGGGAATCTAACCTTCACTATTACGCATTTATCTTTCTTTTGTAACTACATAAAAGCTCAGTTTTTCATGACGTTTTAGCGACTCGTTACGACAGTTCCCTAACAAAACTTACTCGCATTTTGTTAAGCTAAGGAGATAAATAAGATTATGAGGAAATGACTTGGATGGTTATTGAAGAGAAAAGAATGAAAAATAGTTATTTTAGCATAGTTATTATATAAACAACTAGCGAACACTATGTTGGAAGCGTCTTCAAAAAATGGTAAAAATGATTAGCGGAAAGAGTTTTAATGAATACTTTGTAATGGAATTGGACCAGTGAGGTCTCGACTTTATTCATTAATTAATATTTTAATGAATACTTTGTAATGGAATTGGACCAGTGAGGCCTCGACTTTATTCATTTATTAATATTTAATAAAAAATACATGAAGAATAAAACCTGACTAAGTTACAAGTAACTACCGCCTAGTCAGCCACTGTAAAAGGTTTAACCCTTTTACTGGGAGGCTACAGCCCCGCCTAAGTCTAAACAAAAATTAATATTTGAAAGTATATCATAATTAAATTTATACAGACTATCTATAGTATAGTTAATAATGTTCTTTGCTATAGTAATTAAATGATTTTTAGTTTCAATATAGTCCGGGTCTATATATGCCCTTTTACCTTTACTTCGTTTATCACATTCTTTTATTTTATTTTGGTCTTCCCATACTAGAAACTCTTTACATCTAATTTTCCAACGATTGTATAAAAGTGTTTTCCATTCTCGAAATATGTTAAGGACCATATTTTTACTTGTTTCTGTCAAACTTACTTTGCTTCTTATAAGCTTGTAAATAGATTTTGGGTAAAGCTCTCAACGGTTCGGTTCGGTCCGGTTTGGCAGTAAAACCGAAACCGAACCGAAACTTCCAGTTCGGATTCGGTTTGAAACCGGGAACATGAATACTCAAACCGAAACCGAACCGAAACCGAACCGGTTTAAACCGAACCGAACCGGGTTTTTTCGGTTTAAATATTATTTTTTTTTTTTTACCTTCCAATAACGCGAAATTAATTATACAATAATTTTTTTATAATAATCCTTTCAGATCTGTATTTCATCTTTTAATATTATCTTATCCTTAAATTACCAGTTAAAATTATATTAATTTTATATTGAATATTTTATTTATTAATGAAAAAATAGATCCAAAATTAATTAAAACTAATTTTAAAATTATATAAAATATCTTAAAATTATCCAAAATAAATTTTTAAAACTATATAAAATTAATTTTAAAATTATATAAAATAAATTTTAAAAACTATATTTAAAATTATATAAAATTAATAAAAAAATTTACATAATTTAATTATTTTCATTAATTTCATTAATATTTTAAATGATTCTTTATCAACAACAATAAAAGATTGATCATCAGCTACAATCCAATTTATTAAATCTTCAATCCAATTCTCTTGAGTAAATATCTACAATTTATTTAAAGTTAATATTAAAAAATGAAGTTTAAAGAATTAACCTGTTTCGATTTCATGAACTACTTTCTAACCTCCATTTCTGTCACTAATTAAACTTATTCACCACAATTAGTAATATCTCCATTTAAATTTTCAAACAGATTGAATAAATATTCACAGATAAATTAACGATTTAATCTCCTTTAAAAAAACGTTGATTTCTTCGCGAATATTTGTTCAATTTGTATGAAATTTTAAACAAAGATACTACTAAATGTAATAAATAAGTTTAATTAGTGATGGAAATAGAGTTTAAAAAGCAGTTCTCAAGATCGAAATTGGTAAAGTTGTACAGTTAATATAATATTAAAAAAATTTATACATGCCAATGCTGTTTTTGATTTAAAAAATTTATCCAATGGTCCTGAAGTAGATATTTCTGGATTCAAATTTTTATGTTCACGAGAAATATGGCTTCTTAATGTAGAAGTTGAACTATCTTTAGCAGCCTTATAACTTTTACTAAAATATAAAAGGTCAAAAGTATATACATTTAATATTTTATATATTTACATTATATACATATATCTTTCTTTAATACTCACACACAATGATTACAATAATATCTATTTTCTTCTTTATTTAAAGTAAAAAACTGATAGATAGAGGCTTTTCTTTTATTATTGGCATTATCACTATTATTGCCGTTATTATTAATTACTGTTAAATTGTTATTGCTTGCTTCTGTTAAATTACTATTACTGGTTTCTCTTGAAACTGATGGTTCATTATGTTCTATATTTTCTTGAGAATTTTCTGATTCAGTATCACTTATAATCTCGGCCATTATAATTATAAAAAAAATAATCGTCAAAAAAAAATCTAGATCTTTATTAATATAAATAGATGGTGAAACCATGACAATATATAAACCGAAAATTTCGGTTTCGGTTTCAGTTTTTCGGTTCGGTTTCTATGAATAAACCGAAACCGAACCGAAACCGAACCGAGATATTCGGTTTGTATATTTAATAAACCGAAACCGGACCGAACCGAAACCAGCGGATCGGTTTCGGTTTTTATCAAACCGATTGAGAGCTTTAATTTTGGGATTAGTCCTTGGGCGAGATCGTTAAATTCAAATCTATCTGTCAGTTGAGTTCCCATTACTTCTCTGTTGTGATTTATTTTCATAAAGTGGCCTCTGTTTATTTTTTCCATTAAGTCTGATAGACCTTGATTCCCTTTTTCATTAAAATATAATTTTTTTATAACAGAACGGAAAGCTATCTTCAAAATCTTCCCTTGATCTTCACATATGAATACGTGGGTATTTGTTTTTTTGTATTTGTTGCAAAATGGACATGTTTTTTCTTTATAAATCTCGGATTTCCTTAGGTTTAAATTGCTCATGGTGGGAAGTTCCTCATTAAGTAACTTTAAAGAGAAAGTTCGGGATGAACTATCTTTGGAGTTGGTCACTATGTTGGTGATTTTGGTATTATGCCATATTTGAGCAGATCATTGCCAGTTTGTTTCGTTTCGGATGTTTCAGTTTAGCCAATTATATACACTGGTCGAAAATTTATAAAAACTACACCTATCGGGTACCAGATAGGTGTAGTTTTTATAAATTTTCGACCAGTGATATCCGGTGTTAAGTAAACCACGATGTTACTGTTTCTACATCTGATTTTTTCTTTATAAAATCTTTTATTCCAGCATCAATTTCCCTATTATTCCAGTTGAAGTGAAATTGTTGATTCCTAATATATTCCATATTTATAGTGAATATGGATGCTGAGTCTGCCCCTTCTTTAGCTAAACGATCCGCTTGTTCGTTGTATTGATGACCTTGGTGGGCGGCGATTTTCTCAAGGTCGACGACTAATTCTTTAGTGAGTATTAATTCTTTAATTGTCTGTAAAATAATAGGATTTGAATAATTGCTCCAATGTTTCCCTTTTCTCCCATTCATATAGCCAGTAATTGATTTGATTGAAGATTCGCTATCAGTGTAGATTTTAATTGTTGACTTGTGAGATGCGGCCCAGATTATGAAGAGGATGCCCCATAATTCTGCTCTAGTTGAAGATGGTGGACCTTCAAGTTTTCCTTTCCATGTAAATTGTTGTGGAATAAGATCATTGGTGATACACACCACCCCAAAACCCATTATTTGCTGATCGGGAGGCATATATTGCCGTTCAATCATTTTAAGTTTTTTGAGTGATCCGTCCGTATATACTTTCAGATTTTTATGTCTTTGTAACTTTTGAATTATATTTTTCATGTATCCTATTGTTTCTTCATCGGATTCGATTATATTTTCTAAAAATGTTAAATTATTTACATGATGATCGAGACTTTTATATTGAATCGTTTTGGGTAAATTATTATGATATATATTGAGCGAGTTTGGTAATATGACCGTTCACAATTTTCTTCTTTTGTCTTCTGTTTTGCTTACGGAGTAGGCGAAATATCTGGTTGGCAGATAACTTATTTTTCCTATATTAGCCGGTATTGAGCAATACTGTAAGGTCGTTTCTACTCTATTCGACAAGGGTCCTTCGACGATTGGTTCTTTTAATGTGCAACCTTCGCATGCAACTAGTGGTGATCGTACTTTATCTTCTTCGACTTCATTTAAATAATGTCGGATTATTACTTGTTGTTTATTATCTTTTCGCTCACGTGTCACTTTTCCAATAATTGGACCCATAGGATGGGGATCGTGACCATTTTCCCTTTTAGTTTCGTTGCAGTGCCTATGAGAGTAAGTCTGTTGATTGAGTTAGCACCAAGTTGGGTCTTTACGGTTTCTATCCCCGTTTCCAAGTCATTTTTTAAATCTGTATACCATGACAAATTTTTTCTCAGAATTTCATATTGATGGATTTGTTTCAAGACTAGTACCTTACTTAGGTCCGCATTTAAAAGTTGTTCAATATATAGAACTCCATATTTCCTCAAACTATTTCTGTGTTGATGGTACCATTTGTCTGAATTCTTATATGTTTCTATGCTGATCTTTCCTTCTTTTATTATAACTGGAAATTCTAGTTTACCGTTGATTCGAATTTCCATATCATTTTTCACCAGGAGTTTGAGAATTTCTCCAGTTAGATTGAGACGTTTGGCTTTGAATTTGCTTATCACTTTTTTGTCCCATATTGATTCTGTAATCCACATATAATCTTGGAGTTTTTGTAACCTAACTTTGGTCGTCCAATTACAGAGGTCTGATTTATTCAGTCTATTGGTTAGTTCGGTAGCGTGAGATTGTAGTTGACGGTTGTGTAAATCATACAGTTTGTATCCCATAGCAGAGTATAACACACTATTTGGGAGTTTCGAAGCATAGCCGCATGCCCGTTTAAAGGTCATCCTGATTCTTGCATTGAGTTTGTTTAATTCATTATCAGTATAGATACAGTCTTGAAGTAGATATTCTATTTGTAGGAACAACACGTGATTAATTATATATCTACTCTGTTTGTCTGTTAAGCTTTTTCAAATCATTATGGATGTCGTGGTTTTGATTTTATCTTCAATCAACTTTTTTTGGTACGATTTCTTTCCATTTCCTTGTATCCATACTTCCAGGTATCAGATAGTATCATTTGATTTCGCAGGGATGATTTGATCGCCCATAAAGGAGATTCCGTTTGGAGATTTGTGCTCTCTTCCGTTTATTAAGATAAGATCTGATTTAGATGCGTTAACCTTGATTTTATTAAGATTAAAAAAATCTTCGACTACCACGAGTATATCTTCTAGATATGTTTTATTACTAGTAATCCAAACGGTATCGTTCATGTAGGCCATGGATGTTATCATTCTCTTTTCCCATGTTTGTTCTTGTAACGACATATCTACTCTCCATTTTAGTTCCATTTCATAGCCTTTTTTTAAATTTTCTATTTTGGCTAATAGTGGATCGTAAAAGATACACCATAGCAGTGGTGAAATAGAATCTCCCTGGTCCACTCCTTTAATAACTCTATAAGGCTCTGTTGGACCATATTCAGTTAGTCCCTTAGCGATGCGATTATCTCCTATATTACCAATAATTTTTACTATACTTGGGGATATTTTGAGGTGTTCCATAGCTAATCTCATCATTTCCGGATCTACTGAGTCGAATGCTTTACTGATGTCTTGAAATAATAACCACATTTCCTTTTTGTTCTCCCTGGCGTCTTCCATTAAGTTGTTAAGTATATGTATTGGGTATGATGTGCGCCTTCCAGGAAGTCCAGCATAATTGTTACCTGTTAGAATATTGTTCTGTACCAGTATATTGGATAAGCGAATCGTAAGAATTTTTGTAAATATTTTCCTGGCAGTTTCTATTAAGGTGATAGGTNGATGTTATCATTCTCTTTTCCCATGTTTGTTCTTGTAACGACATATCTACTCTCCATTTTAGTTCCATTTCATAGCCTTTTTTTAAATTTTCTATTTTGGCTAATAGTGGATCGTAAAAGATACACCATAGCAGTGGTGAAATAGAATCTCCCTGGTCCACTCCTTTAATAACTCTATAAGGCTCTGTTGGACCATATTCAGTTAGTCCCTTAGCGATGCGATTATCTCCTATATTACCAATAATTTTTACTATACTTGGGGATATTTTGAGGTGTTCCATAGCTAATCTCATCATTTCCGGATCTACTGAGTCGAATGCTTTACTGATGTCTTGAAATAATAACCACATTTCCTTTTTGTTCTCCCTGGCGTCTTCCATTAAGTTGTTAAGTATATGTATTGGGTATGATGTGCGCCTTCCAGGAAGTCCAGCATAATTGTTACCTGTTAGAATATTGTTCTGTACCAGTATATTGGATAAGCGAATCGTAAGAATTTTTGTAAATATTTTCCTGGCAGTTTCTATTAAGGTGATAGGTCTGGTGATTTCTAGATTTCCTTCCCATTCTTTTGGTTTCGGTATCAATGTTACATTACTGCACATCCAATCTTGAGGAACTTGACCGGATTGTAAAATATTATTAAACAGTTTGCTGAGTGATTCCATTCCTTTGTCTTCTAAGTGTTTATAGATTTCGTAGGGAATTAATGAGGGGCCCGGGGCTTTATTGTTGCTCATTAGATTAATCACGCTTTTTAATTCTTCTATATTTATCATAGAAATTAGTGAATCATAGATTTGACTATTGATAGCCTCAATGGGTTTGTATCTATTTACCCATCGGGTAGTTTGTATCGTTCGAGTTAGCTTTGTCCCTTTCATCCAATTATAGAGGTGATCTTTGACCTTATTTTTTACATCAGGAAACTTTTCGGGACGTAAATTTACAGAAAATTTACGGGACCTACAGAAATTTACGCTTAAAAAAATCAATTTTTTTGACTTTGATCATTATTTATAAGACAGGGAGCGATTTTTTACTAAGATATTCCTATGACAGATCAAAAGATCTGGTTCTTAGCTACAAGATGATATGTGTTTCATTTCTGTAACATCAATATTCGCGAAGATATTCAAGTTTAAAGTTTCACATTTGTGAAAAAATTTCCGCGTAAATTTTCCGAAAATTTTCGTAATTCTGCCGGAAATTTCTATGACGTCACGTGAATTTCCGGCAGAATTACGGAAATTTTCGAAAAATTTATGTGGAAATTTTTTCACAAATGTGAAACTTTAAACTTGAATATCTTCGCGAATATTGATGTTACAGAAATGAAACACATATCATCTTGTAGCTAAGAACCAGATCTTTTGATCTGTCATAGGAATATCTTAGTAAAAAATCGCTCCCTGTCTTATAAATAATGATCAAAGTCAAAAAAATTGATTTTTTTAGGCGTAAATTTCTGTAGGTCCCGTAAATTTTCTGTAAATTTACGCCCTGAAAAGTTTCCTGATGTATTTGATTAGGATCTGTAATAATGGTTGTATTATCACTGTTTTGCCCGACCACCAGTCTATCTAAAGTTATCTGTTAGGAATCGCGATTCAAGACTTTATTGATCATTTGTTTTGGTTTCGTATGTAGAAGTAATTACCTCGCTTCTATTTTATTTTTTATGTCCCTAGATTTAGTGTTAATCAATTCTTTTTTTATGATTTTCCTAGATGTACTCCAGACGGATTTGATGTATTTAACCCATAAGGAACGTTTCTCTGGTGTGCCGGATATTGGATACAGATCAATAATTAGCTGATGGTTAACTTCTAATTTTTGTATAACGTTCTTTATAGTTGTAACGAGTTGCGTGTGCGGACAGGGTTCTTGTTCTAATTTATGATCTGATTTGTATAGAGTGTTATATAAATTTAATTTTGCATACTCAGGATGGACGTGCCATGATAGCTTAGAACGATTTTTGGGTTCTTTCGCTTTGGGTAAGTATTTGTTTCCTGAGTCTAAGACGATCGTTTTGATTCTAATCCAGAATTCGTCGACAGATTCGTTCGTGTCGATATCATCTAACAATTGTTCGAAACCGACTTTCGTGTGCGTTGTAAAATCAGCCCAATGTGATTCGGTAGCTAGTTTTANAAATTATTTTACTTAAAACCCAAAATTTTTTGACTACCCAGATAAATTTCTTAATTAAAGATACATATAACTAGGTACTTTTTTTACTTCCATATCATCAGGAAACTTTTTGAGGCGTAAATTTACAGAAAATTTACGGGACCTACAGAAATTTACGTCTAAAAAAATCAATTTTTTTGACTTTAATCATTATTTATAAGACAGGGAGCGATTTTTTACTAAGATATTCCTATGACAGATCGAAAGATCTGGTTCTTAGCTACAAGATGATATGTGTTTCATTTCTGTAACATCAATATTCGCGAAGATATTCAAGTTTAAAGTTTCACATTTGTGAAAAAATTTCCGCGTAAATTTTCCGAAAATTTTCGTAATTCTGCCGGAAATTTCTATGACGTCACGTGAATTTCCGGCAGAATTACGGAAATTTTCGAAAAATTTATGTGGAAATTTTTTCACAAATGTGAAACTTTAAACGTGAATATCTTCGCGAATATTAATGTTACAAAAATGAAACACATATCATCTTGTAGCTAAGAACCAGATCTTTCGATCTGTCATAGGAATATCTTAGTAAAAAATCGCTCCCTGTCTTATAAATAATGATCAAAGTCAAAAAAATTGATTTTTTTAGGCGTAAATTTCTGTAGGTCCCGTAAATTTTCTGTAAATTTACGCCCTGAAAAGTTTCCTGATGTATTTGATTAGGATCTGTAATAATGGTTGTATTATCACTGTTTTGCCCGACCACCAGTCTATCTAAAGTTATCTGTTAGGAATCGCGATTCAAGACTTTATTGATCATTTGTTTTGGTTTCGTATGTAGAAGTAATTACCTCGCTTCTATTTTATTTTTTATGTCCCTAGATTTAGTGTTAATCAATTCTTTTTTTATGATTTTCCTAGATGTACTCCAGACGGATTTGATGTATTTAACCCATAAGGAACGTTTCTCTGGTGTGCCGGATATTGGATACAGATCAATAATTAGCTGATGGTTAACTTCTAATTTTTGTATAACGTTCTTTATAGTTGTAACGAGTTGCGTGTGCGGACAGGGTTCTTGTTCTAATTTATGATCTGATTTGTATAGAGTGTTATATAAATTTAATTTTGCATACTCAGGATGGACGTGCCATGATAGCTTAGAACGATTTTTGGGTTCTTTCGCTTTGGGTAAGTATTTGTTTCCTGAGTCTAAGACGATCGTTTTGATTCTAATCCAGAATTCGTCGACAGATTCGTTCGTGTCGATATCATCTAACAATTGTTCGAAACCGACTTTCGTGTGCGTTGTAAAATCAGCCCAATGTGATTCGGTAGCTAGTTTTAGATTCCATAATCTAGGAATCTGATGGTTTAATCTTCTGTGTCTATTTCCCTGATTGTTTTTATCGCAGAATTGGGTTATGTTTAAGTCAATTCGAGCACATGAGTGATGATGTTTGCTACGAGTTTTGTGTTGTCAATGGTTGCGTCTTCAATAAGATCTTCGTATTGCTGATTTACCCAAATGAAATCTATGCAGCTTTTACTTCTTGTTTCGTTATTATGTATTTGATGATATGTATATTCTTCTTTTGTTCCCCGTTAATAAATCTGAATGTATCTAAATATCCGCTATAGATTAATGATTATATTAGGCTACTTTCAGGTGTTGTTTTCCGTTTCCTTGGGAAGCGATCAATGCTTGGATTAGGTGTTGTGTTCCAATCCCCCATAGCGATCGAAATCCAATTATTAGCCAAGGCTTGTGATATGTGATTGTATAGCCATGACCTTAACCCTTGCAGTTAGTTGTTATTTATCGAATACCGATTTGGGCATAGATGCCTATCAACTGGAAGGTAATTTTTTCTTCATAAGAGAGCAAAATACTTATCCCGTGGCCCTCAAATTTGTCCACTTTATAAACATGTTTCGAGATTTTGGAGTCGATCATAAAACCTACTCCAGAACCCAGATTGTTATTATGAGCTTCTTCAGTGGATGACCACCATAGTTTGTATGTTATTTTTCCTTCTGTGTTATGTATCATTTGATCTGAGAAGATATCTTTCTCAGATATTTTGGTCGTTTTCGTTTCAGTAAGAAAGATAATGTTTAATTTTTCCTCAATGCAGTAGTCCCACCATGTAGGGATGGTAGGCGCAATACAAATTGAGCCAGGAATTTAGCCAGATTTAATTTAGCCAATTGAGCCCAGAATTTAGCCACAGCGCAATCAGGCGCAATGGTTAAATTTTGGCGCAAAGGCTAAATAATGGCGCAATTCTGATTGGCTGGCGTAATTATAAAATTTATTAAATAATTATTTTTAAATTTTCAAAAATAATTAATTTTAGCTTTAATTTCAAATCAATTTTACATAACTAGGAGTGATTTTCTACTATGATATTCCTATGACAGATTGAAAGATCTGGTTCTTAGCTACAAGATGATATATATTTCATTTTTGTAGCATTAAAATTTTTTTTTTTTTAAATGACTAGCTGGATTAGCGCCTTTATTAAGTTTGTTTTTACATACAAGTATATAATTACATATTAAATAAAAACTAACTAGAAACACTTCGAGAGTATTTCACCGTTCAAACCCGAGCTACGAAATAGTAATCATATTCTGAAGAGGTAAACACCCCACATACGTCAATTAAAAAATATACAGTCACCGATCGTGACTAAAAAAAAGAACTTTTCATTATCAACACCCCTATACACTCCTTTACGAACAACATCGTACCCACCAATAAACTACTACTCTCCTACAACCCCTTAGAGAACAACTTCTCACCCTTTATACTTTAATTACTCTCCCGGTGTTAACACGGTACTTCAGTGGACCTTCGGCTATGGCTGGTAGTGATTAATTCCAAGGCGAGTCTATATTGGTATATTATTTTGTAAACCTAAGTTCTCCCACTTGAAGTTTCACCCCCAAAGGCAGCATTAAAATTTTTTTTTT
>PQFF01000148.1:5982-16583 GCA_003547095.1 Diversispora epigaea
TCCATCATCGTGCAACTCTATCATTTCCCATCTTCGTGCAACTCTATCATTTCCATCATCGTACAGCTCATCATTTGGATTCCCACGCCACACATTTTCCATGCTACTATCTTCGTACCATCTCACCAATTCCCCATCGTCACCACACTATTATTCTCTCCTTGTGTCCAACTTTAATTTATATTCAAATAAAGAATTATTAATAGATTAGATTTATTCATGTGACACCACATCAGATAATAAATAGATATTTAAATTTTACCAGAAAAAAAAAACTTGTAAATATAACAATATATTATTTGTTATTTCTACTAATTTAGATTAGGAAAAAAAAATTTTTTATCTATTGCTGCATCAACACATGAAAGTATCAAAAATATTAATGAATTATTAAACTGCTAATAAATTAAATTATTAAGACAAACGTCCATAATTAATTATTTTTTATTATCAAAGATTATCTTTGTTCAGCCCCTCAATAATTTTTTTTCCGACAAAATTCAATCAACTAATTTATCAACCCGTGTTATTTTTTTAGTTAAAACAGATTTATTGCGCCACTATTACTTTGGATTAATTAAAAAAACCCTTTCTTTCTCAATCGTTTTTTCGGATTAATTAAAAAATCATGCCTCTACTCCTTTCTTGTTTTCTCAAAGATTTTCTTTCAATCAATTTTTGGTTACTTCGTCGCTACTATTATTTAGATTAATTAAAAAATCATCTCTCTTCTCCATTCAATAATTTTCTTTTTTGGTAAATTCAATTAATTTACCGCTTAATAGATTGTTGTTGATAATGCAGAGGAATATAAATATTATTAACTAGCGGTAACAGATTGGGGAGCTTTGTTTCGCAAAGTAAAAAACATATCGGTATGTAAGATACCGTTCCGCTTTAAATTTATTTTTTAAGCGATCTTTTCCAAAAGGGATTACTTGTTATGACTATTTGAATTTGAAATTTCGACCAGTGCAATTATCTATGTTTTATTGATCGTTAGAAAATTGAGATTTTTGAAAAATGTAATTTATTGTAGAATTTATAATGGAACAATAATTTCAAAAATGCTGAAATCGCTGCCCTGGAATGAGAAAAGAGCAAAGAAATAAAGGTAAGGAACAAAGGAAAAAGTTGGGAAAAGGGAAGGAAAAAGAAATTGTCTATCGCCAGGCCCGTCAATATCAAAATTGCTGAAATAAAAAAACAAAGTGTGAAGCGAGGAAAAACGAGAAGAGAGCAAAGAAATGTTAACAAAATCATGTCTAGAAAGAATATATTAGATATTAGGTTTTTTAGTGCATATTCTCATGAATGGGTTGTAATTATTACTTCAAGATAGCAACTTTTTATTTTGACTAATCATATTGATAATATACGAAATTATTATTTTTACTTTGTTTTACTAGTTGTAAACAATGGTTAAAGAGCTTTCTACAATTCTTTTTAAATTACAGTGAGTATTCTTTCTTTTAATTTATTTATTTCAGTAACAACACAAAAAAAACTTATATTGCTTTGGGGAATTTTTCTTGGATATGAACAATAATAAAATAAAATTATTTGTCAAAATGCCAACACGAACAATGCTATTTGATATTCTTTTATCATAGTTTCTTTAATACTCATTTTTTATTTTAGAAAAATATTTAATTAAAATTAAATAGAATTTTATAAATGTAATAATTTTTTAAAGTTTTTTTTTCGAAAAAATCCATTTAAATAATTTCGCGGATATGAGCCACCAATCACCGAAGTTAGAATTTTGAATGTAACCTAAAAAAAGTTGTTTTTTTGATTCTTTTAAATAAACATTTATAATAAGCTTTAAATACAATTGCGTGTTTTAAAAGTTTTCAATTTCAGAACAAATATTAAAATCAAATAAAATGTCTTTTGAAAGTCAAATTATGATAATACAGTTTCAGTTCCATTTGGACGCGTAGCAGAGTGATATATATCAAATCATCCACTATCAAAAGATACACGTTTAAAGTCACAAAGTCGATTAATAACAACACAATTAATAAAAGAAAATATAATTGAACTTCATCGTGTAGAAGGTGCTGTTGATTTTTTTCGAATGGGAAGATTCTTGCAAACAAAAATCAACAAACCGTATTGATGATATTATAGTACCTACAACTAAAGGTTCAGGATTTTGGACAGTTTTGTTTTGGAATTGGTGGAAAAAATGATCTTAATAATGATCGTGCACCAATTATAACGAAAATAATACGGGACATGGAACTCCATTGGCATTTGGTATATTATTATTTTTTATATATTTATTAATTTGTTTTAATTATATGTTTATTAATTTATTTAATTATATATTTAGTAATTTATTTTAATTATATAGTTATTGATTTATTTTAATTATATAAGAGGTTTAAGTAATAAACAAAATATACCATGTAATGATCTTAATTGTAATCACCCATGGCACTATGAAAATCTTCCAAACAACAAAGGATTCAAAAGAATTCGAGATTGTAATAATCAAATATGGAATCCATATGTAATGATTGATAAACATAAACCTTCAAAACTTGGGGTAGGATTAGTACGTGGAAATATTCTTTGTTGGTTTCATATTATGCAAACATTGGCAATAATTTAAAAGAATGGAACATTCCACAATCATTCAGATAATAATTTTATATTTTATTTATTAATATATTATATAATTTTTAAATAAAATTAATTTTAAAAAAAATTTATAATTTTAATTTAGATATCCAATTGCATTGGGTTTTAAATTAATAGCTCGATGTAGAACAGAAGAAACAGCATTTGAAATGGCTAACTATTATAAAAATTTATCAATATACTTCCACTCACAAAAGAACAAAAAATTTCAATTACTAATGATTTAACTATTGATGCAGGTCATCTTCCTGATGCATCAAATTCAAATTCAATGATATCAAATAATTACACACTACTAAGTAATGTTGTTCTTTAGGAGTAAAGTAAACAAAATACAAGAAAAATAAAACAAAATAGCATTATTAAACTTTTAAAGAAATAAATAAAATGAATTTCCACAGGGTAGGGGGTGGGTTGATGGGTTACTTTTTAAAAATTACTAATTTGATTTCAGTTTTTAAGGGTCGTGCACTGTAATGTGAATCTGTTTGATAAAATGATAAAACAAACCAGCTATTTAAAGTATTAAAGAAACCAAATATAAGTTGTGATATAAATGAAATCTTTTAACTTTCGAATAATTAAAAAACAATTTATTTTATTATCCGCGATACTTTTAATTATCAATAGAAATTGAAACCAGATTGGGTTTTGTCCCGGATAAAATTTATTAAAAATTACATATATATTAATTAATATTAGCTTAATTTTAAGAATCAAATCAATAGAGATTGAAACCGAATTGGGTTTTGTACAGATAAAATATAATGTATAAAAGTTATAAAAATTTTTTTCTTGCAAAACTTTCATGTCTAATATTTAAAACAAGAGTAATAGTCCTAACAATGAAAGTGCGACTACTCCTCCTCTGCTACGGCTTCTATGCCTAATATATTGAGCAAAAAAATTAATAGTCTCAAAAAATACGTGATCTGTGATATTCTAAAAGTTTCAAATTACCCTTGACAACTATTATTCTTGCCGCTTGAATTATTACTTGTTTCGCTCGGACCACTAGTGTGAAAGACAAAAAATTTTATTTAAACTGCGAGGATATTTTTTCTTTACCTTATAGAAAAACGTAACGTTGATGACTCATCTACTTGTCCAACTACGAATATAAATATAATGATAACGAATTGTAATTGAGTCAATGATTACACATCCTAAAGCGTTACAACAAAATAATATATTTACCGCCTCTTAGAACTGCATATGATGCTTTAAAGATCCCATTCTCACTGAATTCACACTCACACCAGATAAACTTCTCCCAATAGCGGCTTCGATCTGCTTTCTAGTGAAGGTTGTTCCCAACATGTCATGCCATACAACGTTCTGAATGTTGCTTTTACTTCGTTAAAAGCTTCCAAATTACTCGCGATCATCGCATGAATTATTTCGTCTTCTGCAGTTTGAGCTACCCAATTCTATCCATTACGGGACCGATAATATCCCATATTTCCTGTTCGATGAGAGGACTCCAAAAATGTATCGGAATGTTAAAAGCGGATCCTGTGTTTAAAAAATCCATGGTCAATGTGAAAGCATTGTAATAGTAAAGGCCCAGTGTTGTAATTGTAAATAGATGGCACCATTTACAAATACTGACATTTCTAATCCAATGAAGAAAAAAAGTTATACTCACGACCGTAAATAAAACTTATAAACTATGAGGTTGTAAGATAAAGAAAGATTTTTTTAATTCAAAATGCTTATAACTTGGAGATTATTTTATACGTTTCTATCATGGGTAGTGTTGCCTCAAAATCTCAAATTGAAATGTTTAAATCAACTCGAATATATCTAAAAAACGGAATTCAATTAATATTTCTAATTTTAGTTCTCTTTCTATATTAAGTAGTGTTCTAAGCCGGTCTAAAAAATCGGCTCGGCTAAGCTTATATTTCAAAATCGACTTAGCCGGCTTAGTCGGCTAATACTAAAATTTCTTACACAAAAGAATTATCATGCATGATTATCATGTGATCCAATGATCGATTTTAAATAATAGATATCGGCTAAAAAGATTGCTATATATATTGTATTCCTTAGCCGATTTTCAAAAAATCGGCCGGTAAAGTCGACTAATAAACTTTCGGCTTAGAACACCAGGTGTCAAAATCTCAAATTGCCGAATTTATCCAAAAAAAGGATGAGTGAAATTGTCTATGAAGAAAATTTTAGTTCTTTTTCTATATTAAGTATAGTACGATTAGAATGTTTAGAATAGGAATTATCTTAGTACGTTATAATTGTACTATAATTTTTGCATTAAAGTTAAGGCATGTTCATTATAAACTTGGGTTTTCCTATTACTAGTAGACTTGATACGTGATTTTCGTAAATGGTCAGGGTTAAGTAGGGTTAACAATATTCAAAAAATATTCAAATCCATAAAAATATTTGAATATTTTAATATTTTTTTATAGATATTTAAGAGTTAAAATATCGGATCGTATCCGAATATAGATAAAATCCGAACAGAACTGACTTTGCAGAACCCTGATGATTGGTTAGTGTGATAGTTTTCTAAGAATTTATTTAAAAAAACGAATTCAATTAATGATTTAATTAATGAACGAAATTGTTTAGGAATATAATAAATTACTGATTTTACTATGCATAAAAGTTTTTTTTTAAAAAAAAATTAATCAGCTTGATTATGATTATGGTTTAGTATGTTAGTCAAAAGATATAAAAATTCTAATGGTATAAATGCAACCCAAATTTTTACAACATGAAGAAGTCAAATTGCTTTGTTCTTTCAATATTCTTATCTATTATGCTTAGTAGAGCTTTTGCTTTAACAAGAAATTCCGATTATACTGGTACGTTTCCCAGAAATGATTTAACAATTTTTAAATTTTCTTTATGCTTAGATATTCCCCATTTCTTTCTCCATGTAGGATGCAAGATTGAAAATGATATTTTTATATTGTACACCACCGTCGGGGATTACAAGGTTTATTCGTCAGATGCTGGTGAAGATGTCGATGGAATGGATGCCTATTATATATTCCGTCGTACACCTAGCTGGATAAACGGGTATTCTGGTGATATGTTTATTCCCAGTACTACCACGAGTAAGTGGGTAGGGACCAATCCATTTTCGTTGACCTTGCCTTACAGTCCCCTCAAATTTCCATCATCTGGATCTCAAATTACGATCGGTGCAACGATGCTTTATAACTGCTCTCACGATAATATTAAGCAAGATCTTGTACGTAACTTTTGTCCATGGAGAGCAGCCCATAATTATTATTTTCGTTACTAGAAAAGGATTAATATATTATTATAATAGAATCATTTAAAATTTTAAATTTTAAATTTAAACTTTATTAATTAATTAATCTTGAAATCCGGGTATTTGTAACTATGTAAATAAAAAACACGTACTACATTTGCATAAAAAATATAAATATCTATAATTCAATAGATAGATTACGTTTAAATTGATTTTTAAAAAGTATTCTTTATCAACATATGAATATTCGTCGCTTTACAATGATTCTATTTTTGTTGCGGCTTAACAAAGCTAAAATTATTATTAATCTATATCTAAAATTAACTACCCAAGCATGTCTACCAAATTGTATAACTGTTACAATTATAATGAAATAGATAATACCAAAAATTTATTTAAAATAATCTTTACAATTTTAGATTTAAAGATAGAAATATTAACTTAGTATTGTATAAATTATTTATTAAAAACTTTATTAAATTAGATATGGTCCAATGCAAAAAGATAGATACCTCAGATAATTGTAAATGAAAATTCAAAAAAAAAAATTTCAAAAAGTTAGTTTCACGAATTGATTCTTTAGGTTCTGGGAAATATTTTAATATAAACTTTATTAAAGTTTATTCATTGGAGGTACGATCCTCAAAAAATGATTCATTATCTGATTCTTCATCAGATAAAAATACATTATCATTATATTCTTTATAATTTTTTTGCATTAATAAGTGCTCTTTTCCATATTCCTATAATAGTTTTAGAGTTTATCTTCTCTTTAAAAGCCCAGAAAAGTTTATTTCTAATTTTGAGAAGATTTTTATGTGGACCTGATCTTGAAACTTCTCCCTTTACAACTGCCCAAATTCCTTCAATTGGTTGAAGTTCACAGTGGTAAGGTAGTGTAAAAAAACTTCTGTTTCTACACATATAAATCCATTCTCAGCAAGAAATTACTGTAGGATTGGTGTTGAAATAGGACTTCCACTTTTATTTGAATTAGTAATTTTTTCATGTAAAAGTGTTGTAATATCATGGTTAGGTTGTCCAATTGGTTTTTGTTCTGGAAATGTGCCATTGTTACACTGATTCCATTCATGAATAACCTGCCCAACAGTACTTTCCAAAACCCCCAGAACCTCAGCAATACACTTGCGTAGTGTGACCTTTTCATGTTTTTTAGATGAGGAGTTTTCATTATTAGTTAAAGGAGCAGCACTTCGCTAGGTATTGAATAAAGACATTTTTTAAAAAAAATAAGTGATGCACAAAGTTTATAAGGTTATCAGCATGCATTAAATAAAAAAAATTCTGTAATTATTAAAGTAACACAGGATTTTAATTATAACCTATTGACGATAATNAAAGTTTATTTCTAATTTTGAGAAGATTTTTATGTGGACCTGATCTTGAAACTTCTCCCTTTACAACTGCCCAAATTCCTTCAATTGGTTGAAGTTCACAGTGGTAAGGTAGTGTAAAAAAACTTCTGTTTCTACACATATAAATCCATTCTCAGCAAGAAATTACTGTAGGATTGGTGTTGAAATAGGACTTCCACTTTTATTTGAATTAGTAATTTTTTCATGTAAAAGTGTTGTAATATCATGGTTAGGTTGTCCAATTGGTTTTTGTTCTGGAAATGTGCCATTGTTACACTGATTCCATTCATGAATAACCTGCCCAACAGTACTTTCCAAAACCCCCAGAACCTCAGCAATACACTTGCGTAGTGTGACCTTTTCATGTTTTTTAGATGAGGAGTTTTCATTATTAGTTAAAGGAGCAGCACTTCGCTAGGTATTGAATAAAGACATTTTTTAAAAAAAATAAGTGATGCACAAAGTTTATAAGGTTATCAGCATGCATTAAATAAAAAAAATTCTGTAATTATTAAAGTAACACAGGATTTTAATTATAACCTATTGACGATAATCATTTTCAAGATATCTATCTTTTTGCACTGGACCATATCTGAAAATATTTTAAAAAATGATTTGATTAATTATTCTAGTATATATATACGTATAATAGATTCTGATTTGGAACCTTTTAATAAGTCTCCATTATGATCACACTCCCCACTGATCATTTTGACTACCATTTTCAAAAAAATGTTTGCAAGTTATTTTATTATAACTTTGCTAATAAAGTCTTATTTCACTTCTTTTAATACCTGTTTATATTACAGTAGTCATTCCTAATATTTTTATAAACCTTGTTTAGCTTAACATTTTATAGAGTTAGTTATATCAAGAAACTGTAACTTTGATGGGAAGGTGAACTTGTGTGTTCACTGCCAGAGGTGTGTAACTTTTTTTGCTAATAGTGAAATAATATGGTCCAAGTATTTCTTCTTGTTGTATCTCTTCCTTGACATTATGAATGGACCAGATATATGCTATTGCTTGATACAGATGAAAGTTAACTTTAGTCAATGTTAGCACTTTAGATTTTAAAGACTTTGTTGTGAGAATATTTTGTCTCTTATCAAGAGGTACAATAAAATCTTCTGGGGACTCCATGAAGTTGGTGGGCTGAGTTTGTACAACTGGAAGGTTATATAACTCTTGTACATAGCTTTTTTCAAAGAAGGAATAAGTGCATTAGAACCTTTTATGTTGAATAATATTTGGGAGTTGTCTGACAAGTTGAGCTTCAGGTTAAACTAAGAGAAAAGGTAACACTTGCATATTTTCATTCTAAAGGAGAAATAAGAGCATGAGGACCTGTTGAGTTACACACATTAAATGATCAAAAATTAACAAATTTTTAACACAAATGACTACAAATCAGTTACAAATCAGCCAAAAATCAGCTGCCTATTTATGTATTACCCTGCCTATTTACATATTTTTCACAAATCTCCCTGCCTATTTGCACCAAAAATTTTGCCTGGTTTTCTTCATTCAACTAGTGCTATGTATGCAGTGTGTAGAGAAATTTCTTGTATCACAAATAGTAAAAATATATATTACATAATTAATTATTTAATTGGTTAACAGGTTCTGATATTTTGGTTCAGGATAAATATTGTTTATAATTTTATTCCAGCAAAATATTCCGTTGTTGTCAGGTGATCAAAAGGGTAAATAATCAATGTGATAGTACATTAGTACATAGGGGATAATCAGTAGTAACATTAGATGATGTATGTAATTATTGAGAGGTTAGAGAAGTAAATTTGTAAGTTGTAAAGCAGTGAAACAAAGTTGTAGGAAGTTGTTTAAGGTGTTGAGTGGTATTGGAAGTTCACAGGAGTTTATATACTAGTTACTTTATATAAGTAATAAGAGAGAAGGTTAAATGTGAGAGCTAATAATTTGACAATTTCTGCCTGGCTAGGAAGATATACTTTACAAGTGCGATGAGAAAACATTCTTTTGATATGAGCTAATACAAAACATTTTTGCAAATCGGTACCTTCAAACTTTCTTTTTTAGAGTAGTTGGCTTGCCCCATTTAAAATTTAATCACCATGGCTAAAGCTCCTCATAGGCCTTAAAGCTCACAAGCCTAGCAAGCTGAGAATCAAGCCTGGTATTATAGGCTCACAGGCTCATGAGCCAAGCCTAACTAATGTCTGGCTCACAAGGCTCACAAGCTTTAAGCTAGGCTTGCAAGCCTTAAGCTAAGCTTGTGAGCCTTGAGCTTTGCACATGACCTTTAAGTTAATCCTGCAAACCTTAAGCTAGACTCACAAGCCTTGCCTTATAGTAACTCTCAAACTATAAATTTTAATTTAAACTTATAAGTTTATAAGTTTCTACTTTTAATTTGGATTAATTTGATGCAATATAGAACGATTTTTTACTAAGATATTATTATAATAATTTCAAAAGCTTATCTCTTGGGCTCTGTAATCAAAGTTAAATTATCATTCTATCATTGATATTCGTGAAGTTATTATCATTCAAATACAATGCTACAAGAAATATTGTGCAAGATGGAGAATTTTGAAAGTCGCAGAGATAATGGTAAGATGACAGTGACACTTGAATGAGTTTGCTACCATCACAGGATAACAGATTATTCATTCTTGTATGTTATCTTTCATCCTTGTGTGTTATCCTCTGAAAATAAGAAAAGGATGGAGAAAAATATTTTGAAAAAAATATAAAATAACAAGTAATTTTGGAAGGAAAAGAGTAGGAGGTTAATCAGCAAAATTAATAATTTTCATAAAATTCCAATAATCCTTTTTATTTCTTTTGACAATTTTTGAGGATTTACAAACATTTCAAACATTTTTATGGTATTTCTTTTATTTCTTTCAATAATCAAGCAATAAATATAATAATTTTGTAGTAGACTAGAGAAATAATAATAGAGGTAGACATCCTTACTTTGATAATATTTCTATTACTAAACCTAAATTTTATTTCATAATAAAGTAGTTCAATAATTATTTCTAATTTTATACATTATAACAGTATTATAGCCAGAATTATAGTATTATGGCATTGGTGTAATTAAGAACTTTTGTCTTAATTATACACTAGTCGAAATGGTCCAATTCGGCTAAAATTCGGCTGTACGATTTTCAGCCGAAATATAACCGAACGTCGGACGAAATTTTTCTTTTTTTTTTTGCCGATTGTTATGCCGATTGGCAGCCAATCGGCAAAAATTCGGTAATAAAAATTCTGATAGAAATCAGAAAGAAATATTCAACAATCGGAAAGAAAACGGTAAGTAAATTTATTCA
>PQFF01000148.1:21842-41773 GCA_003547095.1 Diversispora epigaea
AATTTTGGCTAAAATTTATTAACGGTCGAATTTAAGATAAATTTTTGCGAAAAGAGTATATTTTCAAAATGTCCATTTCGACAATAAAACAGCATCAAAATATTGTATAAATTTCAGCACGAATTCGGAAATTCCGAATTTTGGTCGAAACTTAAAAATCACTTCAAAATTTTCTAAAATTTCTAAGAGCCAATTTTTTTTAACAATCAGCCGAAAGTTAACCGAATTTTGATATTGCCGATTTGCCTTATTTCGCTTACAATATTGTGAATGAAATATGCTTATTTTATATATAATTCCTAAATGTCTAATAATCGGCAAGAAACAAGAATTCTTTTAATAAATTCCGAATTTTTGGCGAATTTTATTAATAAGCCGAAATATCATATTTTCGAAATGGATAAGCTGAATTTAGGCAGAATTGTTCCGAAATTCTATATTTCCGAAATGTCCATTTCGACAACAAAACAGCGTATCAAAATATTGTACCAAATTTCAGCACGAATTCGGAAATTCCAAATTTTGGTCGAAACTTAACTTAAAGTTGATTTTTAAGTTTCGACCAAAATTCAGAATTTCCGAATTTTGGCTGAAATTTATTAATGGCCGAATTTAGGCTGATTTTTTTTGGCAATCAGCCGAAAGTCGGCCGAATTTTGATATAGCCGATTTGCCTCATTTCGACTAGTGATATTTGTTTACATATTTCATCTTTTTAAGATTATTCAAAATCTATTCTATATATAAGAAAGTAAAAAAGTATCCAGTTAGGTATATTTTTAATCAAAGAATTTAACTGGGTAGTCAAAAAATTTCAGGTTTAAGTAAAATAATTTTGTCTTCTATAAAAAACTATTTTAACTTTTGTCTCCTGAAATATTTGGCTTTCTATAATAGAATATTCTGTGTGCAAGTATAATCTTAATACATTGATTCTGGCAGATATCTTTAATTTCAAATCTATTATAACTTATTCTATTTCTTTTCTCTAAAGCTCAATATAGTTATTTGCTTTTTGTTTTTTGTTATTTTTAGTTCAGTTTAGTAATAAAGAACTTTATTTAGTATTGTATATACTTTATTTATTTTACTTAAGAGTAACAATTAACAATATTTGTATAATGAATTTTTGATCAATTTTTTTTCGATCAGCTGATATGATACAATCAATTTGTTTCTGACAATTAACATTTTTTTAATAGGAATTTTTTTGGATTTTAATAAAATAAATAATTTATTGCAAAAATAAATTTTCATTTCATATGATGCAGTTTTGAAAAAAAAATAATAATAATAAATTTTAAAGAAATCACTCCTTTTCAGAAAATGATTATACACAAGTTGAATTTCCTTAGAAATAAAAGTATCAAAAAAATAACTATAGATATCTGAAAAATAATACCTCTGTGATTAAAAGTAATTATTAATTGTATAAAATCAGTTGTTTTGTAATTGATTACAAATAAATTATATTAATAGATTCTTTTGCAAATAAAACTAAAAGATGAATACCTGATTATAAAAAAATTGTTCAATCAATTTCCAGTGAATTAAATTTATTCTTTTTCTTGAGTTTTATCTTCAATTGTAAAAATTTAAATATATTTAACAAATTAAATAAAATAATTAAAGAAATAAATTTACCAGTTATATTAGAAGGAATTGAAAGAAATTGCTGTCTTGAATCTAAATAAATAATTAATATAAAATTTTTTCTTAATAAAATTTATTCCTTACAAATATACTTACTAAATGTATCATATTCATATTTATAATATTCAGGCTTTGTAAGTTTAGATATAAGTCTACTTGTATATATTGCTTCAGGATGCATTTTATTTGGATCATATTTAATAAAATTCTTGTTTGATTCATTTGCTGCTTCAATTTGTTTTCTTATTTCACCATCATAGGAATATTTATCAAGTTGAGATTTCAATTTTTCAGCAGTCGGACGATTGAGAGGTTCAAAATTCCAGCATTCTTCCATTATTTGTTTGAAAAATTGAGGAATTTTACACTCGATTTCAGGTTTAAGCCCTTTGCAAATGTCCATTACAAGATTTGTATCATGTGAAATATTATAATATGGTGGATAACTAGTTAAAACTTCTAACATAACCATACCAAAAGAATAAATGTCAGATGCTTGAGTATATTCTCTTCTACTCAATGTTTCAGGTGCCATGTATGGAATTACACCATAAATTTTCTCTGGATCATTTTCTGTAATTGGCTTACACAGTCCAAAATCAGTAATATAACATTCAGTCAAAGTTTGATTAGCTATATTACCAGAATGAAAATCTTTATGCATTAAGCTCATTTCATGAATATTTGTAAGTCCATTTGCCATTTTTGATAAAATAGAAGATTTTTTTCTCCAAGTTAATTTTTCAAACATGTTATTTAACAGTTTTCGAAGACTGCCATATTTTGCATATTTCATAACCATCATGTATTGATTTTTTGTTAAATTTTTAGTGATTCCATATATAGCAATTGCATGTTTACCTCGAAATTTAAGTTGATTATTAATCTAAAATATTTATTAATATAATTATTATAATAATGTAAATATGATGAAATTTAAATAACATGAAATATTTACCTCTTGCAAAAATCTATTTTTATTTGTGGAATAATCAAGACTTTTTAAGCAAACATCTCGTTTTTCAAATCTTTTCCAATTTTCTACTTCATAATCACAAGAATAAATAGGTCCATCAAGCCATTTTGCTTTGTATACTGTGCTAAAACCCCCTTTAGCAAGGTAGGTGACATTCTCAAGTCTGTCAAACGGAATCCACTCTATAAGTTCTTGATATTTTTTTGCAGTTAATTGTATTTGTTGAATAAATTTATTAATTTCTCTATCTCCACTTGTCCATTTATCAAATTCATTTTGAAATTGTTTGGCATTACATGGATGGCACCAATTTCTTCCAGTATTTGTTCTATTACATCCTAAACACCTTCCATGACTACTAAAAATCTTATT
Source organism: Diversispora epigaea (assembly GCA_003547095.1). Lineage (NCBI taxonomy): Eukaryota > Fungi > Glomeromycota > Glomeromycetes > Diversisporales > Diversisporaceae > Diversispora > Diversispora epigaea. The sequence goes on from PQFF01000148.1 coordinate 24,844, forward strand.
GAAAGAATTATTATTTGATATTGAATTAAATTGAAACATCAATTTTTTTTTTAAAAAAAAAAAGGACCGGCGCGGTCTCGCTTTATTTCAGAAACATCAATTTTAAATAGTTATGAATCTAAATACTCACATTCTGTAATATAATTTATATTGATTAGTTTATAATTGATTAGAGAATTGTTATATAATATTGAATCATTGATTTCAATAATTACAAATCTAAATACTTACAAACTGTAATATAATTTATATTAATTAGTATATATTTGATTAGAGAATTGTTATATGATATTGAAAAAACATCGATTTTCAATATTTACAATATTTATGAATCTAAATACTCACTTCCTGTAATATAATTCATATTAATTAGTTAATAATTAATTAGTGAATTGTTATATGATATTGAATTAAATTGATTTCAATAATTATAAATTTAAATACTCACGAACTGTAATCAGTGTTTGAAATTCAAATTTTAAATTATGTGCGGAAATTCCTCGATTTAAAAATTCTATGTGAAAAATTTGTGCGGAAGCTTTTTTTTTATGTGCGCAATTTTCAAATTTTGTGCGAGCGCACACTCCGCACATTGAATTTCAAACACTGACTGTAATATAATTTTATATTGATTAGTTTATTATTGATTAGAGAATTGAATTGTTATATTATTAAAACGATAATTATAAAATTAAATACTCACTCGCTGTAATTAATTTATATTGATTAGATTATTGATTAGAGAATTGTTATATGATATTGAATTAAATTAATTAAATTGAAACATTGATTTTGATAATTATGAACCTAAATACTCACAAGCTGTAATATAATTTATATTGATTAGAAAATTGTTATATGATATTGAATTGAATTTATTTTAATAATTATGAATCTAAATACTTACTCACTGTAATATAATTTATATTGATTAGTTTATAATCAATTAGAAAATTTTTATATAATATTGTATTAAATTTATTTCGATAATTATGAATTAAATACTCACTCACTGTAATATAATTTATATTGATTAGTTTATAATTGATTAAATAATTGGAACAAAACTTGATTTCAATAATTATGAATCTAAATACTCACTCCCTGTAATATAATTGTCCGGAGCATAGCGGAGGACTATATAAGGGGAAGTATAGTGGAGATTTTGGTTTCCGCTCATCTGACGAGTCGACACAAAATCCTGATCTCATGTGACATATCACCAATAATAAATACAAGATAAAATTTAATCAAATTTAAAAATTTTTTTTAATAAAAATAATTTATTATAATTTTATAGTATGTTAAATTCAAATAAAATCTAAATTTCAAAAAGAATAATAAATTTTTAATTAAATAAAATATTTATAACAAGTTGTCCAAATAGGTAATATAAATAATTAATTAATAAAATTTGCTCCGGACGCACAACGGCTCCCGTTTTCCTAGTTATATTATAATGTTAATGTTATATGATATTGAATTAAATTGATTTCAATAATTACGAATCTAGATACTCACTCACTGTAATATAATTTATATTGATTAGTTTATAATTGATTAGAGAACTATTATATGAATGAATTGAAGCATTGATTTTTTTGATAATTATTGAATTTAAATACTTACGAACTGTAATATAATTTATATTGATTAGTTTATAATTGATTAGAGAANTATAATTGTCCGGAGCATAGCGGAGGACTATATAAGGGGAAGTATAGTGGAGATTTTGGTTTCCGCTCATCTGACGAGTCGACACAAAATCCTGATCTCATGTGACATATCACCAATAATAAATACAAGATAAAATTTAATCAAATTTAAAAATTTTTTTTAATAAAAATAATTTATTATAATTTTATAGTATGTTAAATTCAAATAAAATCTAAATTTCAAAAAGAATAATAAATTTTTAATTAAATAAAATATTTATAACAAGTTGTCCAAATAGGTAATATAAATAATTAATTAATAAAATTTGCTCCGGACGCACAACGGCTCCCGTTTTCCTAGTTATATTATAATGTTAATGTTATATGATATTGAATTAAATTGATTTCAATAATTACGAATCTAGATACTCACTCACTGTAATATAATTTATATTGATTAGTTTATAATTGATTAGAGAACTATTATATGAATGAATTGAAGCATTGATTTTTTTGATAATTATTGAATTTAAATACTTACGAACTGTAATATAATTTATATTGATTAGTTTATAATTGATTAGAGAATTGTTATATGGTATTGAAACATTTATTTAAATAATAATGAATCTAAATACTCACTAACTGTAATATAATTTACATTGATTAGTTTATAATTGATTAAAGAATTATAATATAAAAACATTGGTTTCAATAATAATGAATCTAAATACTCACATACTGTAATATAATTAACGTTGATTAGTTTATAATTGATTAAAGAATCATTATATGATATTGAAACACTGATTTCAATAATTATTGAATCTAAATACTTACGAACTGTAATATAATTTATATTGATTAGTTTATAATTGATTAGAGAATTGTTATATGGTATTGAAACATTTATTTAAATAATAATGAATCTAAATACTCACGAACTATAATACGATTTATATTGATTAGTTTATAATAGATTAGAGAATTGTTATATGATGTTGAAACACAAATTACAATAATTATAAATCTAAATACTCACGAACTGGAATATAAATTATATTGATTCATTTATAATTGATTAGAGAATTGTTATAAAATTATAAATCTAAATACTCACAAACTGTGACATAATATGATGTTGTTTATAATCAAATAGAAATGATTAGAGAAATATTATATTATAATTTTGTTAATAATAGTGATTACAAATTTAAATACTTACAGTCTAATTATTTGGGTACATTCAATTGATTGGAAATTGTCAAAGAAATATTATTTGGTGTTGAATTAACATGAAACTTTGATCTCAATAATTATATATCAAAATGCTTACTCACTGAAATATAATGTGCATACACGATTGATTAATTGAGTGGAAAAACAAACTTAAATTAATCAAAATACTTACTCACTGTAACATGCAAATATTTAATAGTTGATTAGTTAAATTTTATTTGGCATTTAATTAATGAAACTGTGATTTTGATGATTATGAATCAAAATACTTACTCACTATCAATTAAATGAGCAAATGAGCATGCAATTGATTGACAATTGATTAGTTTATTTGATATTTAATTAGCTTGAAATTTTGATTTTAATAATCATGAATTTAAATACTTACTCCCTATAATAATATAACGCATTGAATTAATTGATGATTAATTAGAAAAGTGAAGTGTTATTTATGTTAAATTATCATGAAATCTTGTTATTAATAATTATAAATCTAAATACTTACTCTCTAGAATAAAATGTACCCACAATTTATTGATTAATAAATATTATTTTTATTTGAATTAATTGAGAAGTATCATTTGATGATTAATTAGCTTGAAACTCTGATTTCGACTATAAACTAAATACTTACTCCCTAAAATATTATGAATAATGTGAATAATGTAATTAATAAACTTGAAACTTCGATATCAATAATTACGACCAAGTACTCACTCCCTAAATATAATGTGAATATGCAAGAAATATTATTTGAATTTATTATTTGACATTAAATCAACTTAAGAATTCACAATCATAAAATTAAAGTACTCACAATCTTAATAAGATGTACATGCAATTGATTTAAAAATGATTAAGTGTTAGTTAATATTAAATGAACATGAAATTTTGATTTCAACAATTAAATGACTCACTCCATTGAATTAACATGTTCAAGATCTTGTATAACCTTCTCAATATTTGGACGTTGATTTGGGTCTTGATTCCAACAATCTATTTAAATAAGTAATTAAATCAAGTAATATGTAATTGAATCAAGTAATTGAAATATGTATATTAATTAAATTTACATTTTAAATTAAAAACAAACCTTGATAGATCTTAACATAATTTTGTGGTGTTCTTTTAATTGGATTTTCTCTATTTCCCTTAATAATATAAGAAATTAAATCTAATTTTTCCAATTTATCTTGTAATCTAGATTCATATGATTCATATGGAATTTTTCCGCTTGAGATTTCCCACAGTAAAATTCCAACACTATAAATGTCAGATGCTTTGGTTCTACCAAATTTTCCCTCCAATTTGAGAAGCATTGGATCTGAGTATTCGATTAATCCCAAAGAATATAATAAATCAATCGAAGTTTCAATAGTAAGTTTGGGTATACCAAAATTACTAATCTTAACAGTATCATTATGGATAAGAATATTCTCCGAATTCTATAAAATAGAATTATATTAGATTTAAAAAAATAATTTTTCATCATAAAAAAATTCAATATTAAACAATTACCATATCCCCATGAATAATATCAGATGAATGAAAATGTTCAATTGCTTTAGCAATTTGTTGAGCAAATTTTAACTTGTTGAGCCACTCAAGTTTTTTAAAATTGGATTTCAAATAATTACGTAATGTTTCACCATTTGAATATTCTAATACAAGTATATAATCGCTACTGTTCAAATCTGTATCAAAATAATATTATTTACCGAATTTTCGTTAAAAAATTATTTATTAATTAAATTTAATTGATTTGATTTTTACCTTTTTGTGAAATTCCATAAAATTTTATGATATTTTCATGTGTATCAACTTTTAAATGCTTTTTAAGCTGAAAATGCAAAAAATTAAAATATTAAATTTAATAAATTTCGAGTTTTTTAGTATAGTATATTAATTAGAACAATATTTACCTCATTAACAAATAATTCCATAGAATTAACAACGATAGATTTTAAAGTCACTTTTTTTTCACCATTATTTAATGTAGCATTGTGAACGTTTTCACCAATCTCTTTAAGATTTTCAAAATCATTATATCCATATTTCTTAAGTTCATTATTGAGCCATTCTTGGTCGTAAACTGAAAATATGGGTTAACAATATACAATAGAACATTTTTTTAAGTCATATTTTTATCGGGTCAATAAATAATTCATTAATAATAAATAATTTGTTACATAACATAATAACAAATTAATTAATTAGTGTAGTGTTAGTATAAAGTGATTCATATTTATTAATACCGAAGAAATACCTGAATTTTCTTGGCTAATTAAATCTTCACAGCAAGATTCCATAGCTTTAGAGTTATTTAATTGATTATTATCATAAACTTCTATTTGGATATATTGATTATTTTCGTTAAAATTATTATGTATGTTTTCGAATTGAATATCAAATCTTGAAAGACATTTTTTCGCATTAAAGAGAGATTATTATCTAATATAGAAATTGAGGCGTTACTACAAATCCTAAAGAAGAAATTGCACAAAAAACTTCAAGATTTTCCTGTATGACCAATCCTTGTTCACAACAATATTCAATACGAGAAACTGTAGAAGGATTTATATGCCGTGCTCTTGATATTTCCCTTGTTGTGTATCCTTTTTATAATGAAAGAATTTGGATTGTTTCGTATGACACTTTTGTGTTATAACTTGTTTACTAAGGAGTTGCAACATGGTATAACAGCAAAAAAACAACAAATTTACTTTTTATGTAACACAATAATCATCAAAAGTAACGCACGCAATATACATATGTTTCGACAAATAATAAAAAAAAAATGGGATTGTTCGAAACAGTAATTTTTTTGTTGATTGCCACTGTATATAAAAGCTCCCTCGCAGAAGAAAATCTTTTAGCAGCTTTTAATTCAAATGTTTCTAACAAATACTTTCATTTGAAAAAATTGTTATTTTTTAAACGATCAATGAAGTCTTTTCTTTATTTGAAATGATATAAACATAAGTTATACGGTTATACCTTTCAGCAACTCTTCCCGTCGATCAATTTGACCAACCTTTTTTGTAAAGAAATTTTAAGCTGCGGACATAATAATTTTCTTACAAACGTGATATTTCGCCAAGATGATGTCTTGGATCTCGGGAGGAAACAAAGATGCTAAGAAAAATGCAATCAAAGAATATGTTTTTATAGGAACAAAGGTGATTTATTTGTCAGAGAAAAGTGATTATAGAATTTTTTTATATTTCAAAGAAAATGACAGTGAAGAAGTAGTGATGGTACAAGGTTTCCCGAGACAAACAATTGAAATACCTAAGTTGGAGAAATATCCAGAGAAGTGGATAGATTCAGTTCACTGGTTTGAAGATGATAGTGAAAGGGAGAAAAAATTAAAAGAAGAACCGACAAGTTTTATCACAGTGAATTTTTGCTATACAAAAAAATCTAACAGATATACAGCTAGAATCAATACTCTTGGTATGTTTGGTAATAGTAGTAGGATAAGGAAATTCGAGGAATATAAAGAAGCAAGTGACTTCTACCCATTAGATAGCAATGACTATGGGCTTTTTGAGGAGGCATGTGAGTCTAGTCAGACACTCCTCTGGACGGGACACGTGCTATTAAAAGGCAAAGACAATGCAGAAAATACCGGCCAGTTTAACCCTGAAACAGATCAACATCTAATTAGTATCACACCAAATACAGGTTTAACAGATGATACAATGCAGTTTACGAGTAACATTACACCGGAGAATAATCAATCACCAATTTTAGAAGAAAATGATACTCAAATGGAAGATGTAATTTTAATAGGCAATAAAGATGCAGGTTCAACAATAAACAAATCTGATTTAGTCCCCTTAACACAAGAAACCCCTATTAGTAGTGATACAACAAATAATACTCCTAAAATAGATCCAAATAATTATACTATAATAGTAGAGGCATTTGTTAAGACAGAACATGCTTTAGAATATATTAAACAGTTATTGGAATGCAAGAATAAACTGTTAATTACACATGAAAAACCTATATTTGACTATCTAGACAAACAAATCAGAGATGCAAGTTTCTTTCAAAAGTATCGCGGATTTGAGAAAGACAAACCGGAGTATGTAATCTTATTTGAAGAATTAGTTGGAAAGCAAATAGAGGAGTATAAAACTAAAAATGGAATACAATTCTATATTGGAAGAGAAAATATTAGATTGATTCGTCGTAATGTTAGAATGCTATTAGCTTGGAAGTATCTAAGAAGTAGAAATTATGTAATAATGGATGGTAATAAAATTGCTGATTGCATTATACACACTATCTGGTTTATTTTTGATAGAGAAGAAAGACCAAAGAAAGAAGATTTATCATATGATAAAATTAGAGAATTCTGTAAATCAAATGCTACCTTAAAACTTAGACAATTACCAGAAAGTTTCCAGAAGCTACCACAAAATACAATTAAAGCAGCACCACATCCAATACCAATACAAGACAGAAGTACAATTAGAGAGGTTGTAAGATATCTAAGAAGATCATATAATGTTGACAAATTACCAGACAGCTACTTTGTTCAGAGACCAAATCTATCTAAAAAATGGCAAGATCTCAGACAAGAAGTTAGAGATGAATTTCCAATACGAGATATAAACCAACTAACAGCATTGAATTCAATTAGATATAATTTAAAAAGATTCTATACAGTACCTATTAGACTACCAGAAACTTATTTTAATTTACCACCAAGACAAGGACAAACTTCTTATTTCAAACCACCACTTCCAGAAGACCCAGCAGATGTAAGCTTGGATTGTGAACAATATCTTCCATGGAAGAGAGGAGGCACAGAAGATTATGGGTTTTCAGACTTGTTAAGAGACTTAAAGGCAAATTATAATTTTTTAAAACTGCCAGAAAATTACTTTTTCCAAAGGGAACCACTTCCAGAGTCTCCCAGTAAAATTAAATTACCTACAAATTTAGTAGTACCAGCTACATCAATACAAGATGCTAGAAGATTATCTAGATACATTTATCCACTCTATGAATACAAGATTCCTTTAAACAAAAATTGGATAAACTTGGATGCAGACAAGAGAATATGTTTACCTGTATCAATGGAAGAAGCAAATCAAGGAGCAGGAACAAACTTTCCAGTATACAGAACAAATCTTTTAACACCAAGTACATATGTTAAGAAGACATCACAAGTTTCGTAATATCCCAGATGAATGGATTAAATCGAACTTTGTCCAAAAGCCAGAACTACCAGATGTTCAAACAGTATTAGCAGATTTAAGCAATAAACACAATAATGTAATAGAATTACCAATCAGAGACCGAAGTAAATTCAATGAAATAATAAAAGTGTTAAGAAGTTTTTATTCCTTTCGTGGTTTACCTGAAGAATTTATGGATTTCAGTCAGCTTCCAGCACCAGGGTTTCCTGGGGTTGGAGAACTTGTCTTCATTTAAATTTCTATTAATAAATTTGAGGGGTTGTAAAGAGCTGGGTAGAGGCTCAGTGTTTTATTTGTGGTTGGGAAAAGGCAATATATTAATATTATTAGTTAAAATAAATAAAAAATATTTGAAAAAAATTAAGTATAATCAGAAAAAACAAAAAAAATTTAAAAAATTAATATTATCATCTTGTAATATAGACATTAGTAATTCTGTTAAAATTATGAAAGGGAAGAGTATGAAATTAGGTAGACAATTCAAAGAATCTAANCTTGCTTTTATTCACAACATGAAATTAAGAGTTATTGTTATATATTACCCATCTGGAAACAACAAGAAAAATATACGAGTTAATTTAACCAAATGGTGCATAGAAAGATTAATAAATGATCCATCCTCAAACCACTTCCAAATAATTATAGGAGACTTTAATGCAACAATGAATCCAAGTATTGATCGATCTAGATCCAACAGGACATCACATAGAGGAACATTGCCAGAAAGCAAGTTGTTAAGACATATCAATGAGCTGAATTTCATTGACTCTTATAGAGTGTGTAATGAGGAAACAATCGGTTTTACATGGGCCTGCAGAGCAAATAGTCAAATTAAAAGCAGAATCGATTATATATGGCTATCAAGCACTTTATTGGATTTTTTAATAGAATCTATAGTTAACTTTAGAATTGAAGCTGGTAGTGACCATAAGTGTTTAATTACAAATCTAAATAGAAATCTCATACCAGGTCAGGTGCAGAAAAAAGAGATGTTGGTCAGCCATCAACTTGTTTATATAAACAAATCAATACATGACAAACATTGGGAGAAATTTATAGATCAAGTAGATGTCACTCTAAACAAATATAAGGAAAACTTTGATGCCTACTCTGTTGATGAACAATGGAAAGTTCTAAAAGATACACTTCGGATAGTTGCTAGCAGATCTTTACCTAAGAGAAAAATATCAAATACAAAGAGATCAAAACCTTTTATTTCACCAAATGATAATACTTATAAAATCCTGAATGCACATAGGAAACTCTTCAATCAAGGCAGGACATTTTTCTTTCACAACACCAATAATAGTACCCAACTCAAAACAAATTTAACCAGATCTTGGGAGGTAATTAAAAACTCAGGTGATGAAGAAATACAAGAAATTCCATGGAACGATACAGTAGATAAAGTTAAGGAATGGTTATCAATCATTAAAAATAAATATATCATGATCAAAAGAATATATTCAGTACAAATGGAGAAGAAAAAACAAAAAGAAATTAAGGAAGCAGTAGAAAGAAGAATATCTGATTTTAAAGACAATCAAAAAAGAATGATTAATAGTTTATTAAATAGGGAGAAACGAAATATTGTCTCAGATAGTGTTATAGCTGAAAACCATGGTATCCAAACAATTATTACCAGGCCAGATAATGTCAAAAGTTATATTGCAACATCTTTTGAAAAATGGACAAAAAAAGAAAAACTAGTTTTGATACACTCAATAGTAAATGGAAAGAAGTATATAAACCACAAAGAATAATTAATAGTCAATGGTATGATGAAGTCTTAATACCATTCACAATAGATGAAATACAAAGTACTATCACTGGTACAAGCAACATTAGTGCACCAGGTCCATCAGAAATTCCATATTTCTTTATGAAACATTTGAAAACTTCATCACTCAGTTTCTTTGTTAAAATGTTTAACAAAATCTTATCAACAGGGCATACACCTAGGGAATGGTCAGAAGGTAATCTCTTTCCAATTCCAAAGCCAACAAATTGGCAAAAAGATATTAACAAAACTAGACCCATTACATTGTTAGAAACAAATAGAAAAATTTTTACAAAACTTTTAACAAAAAGGTTATCAAAAGTTATGATAGAAAAACAAATATTAAATCCAAATAATTGGGCAGCATTACCTGGTGGCAAAACACATGACCCAATCAACATTCTTAACAATGTAATGGAGGAAGCAAGAGAGTTTAAAAAAGAGTTATGGCTTTTCTTCCAAGACATTTCAAAAGCATATGATTCAATGAGCAGTCTAGCACTACAGAAAGCTATGGAAAGAATTAAAATACCAACACAGATAATTACTATCCTGAACAGTATTCTAGCAAACAGAAGTAATAGGGTTATTACATTTTATGGACTGACAGATCCTTACATAGTCCATGATGGAATTGATCAAGGTGATGCAATATCACCTTTGCTATGGAAAATATATTATGACCCACTACTTGATGCAGTGAAAAGAAGTGACTTGGGATATACTATGACAGCAAATTGCTTTGCAGACATGAGATCTATGTCAATACCTCAAATACAACAGAGAATATATGCAACAGTTTATATGGATGACACAGTTTGGGTGGCAAATAATAAAAATAGTTTACAAAAAATATTAAATATAACACAAGAATTTTGCAATATTGTTGACATTGAAATAAATCCATCTAAATCACAAGTAATGCATATTAATCCAAACAAAAATGATGACCAGTCTCCAGTGATTATGAATGGACAGACAGTCTCACCAGTTGAAAAATCTGTTCCAGTGAGGTATCTAGGTGTTTGGTTAACACAATCAGGCAAGAAAACTTTTCAAAAAAATCTAATAAGCACTAAAGTAACAAATACTTGTAAAATGCTTAATTGGAAAAAAACAACAGACAAACAAGTCAGATATATCATAAACCAAGTTATATTTCCACAAATAGAATATTTATTGATAGATATGTTATTATCTAAAAGCCAATGTGATAAAATTAATTCAAAAATATTAAATTTTTTCAAGATCAAAACTGGTTTTGCAAGGACAGCAATTAATAGCCTTTTTTTTATGGAAGAAGGTTATAAAATTTTTAACATTTATGATAGACAACTACAACAACATGGCAATAATTGGGTTAAAAGAATTAACAAGAATGATGAAGTTGGATTTACAACCAGAATCAGACTTCAACACTTTCAAAATGAAGCCTGGCAAACAGAATCAATATTAACAAATAAAGTCTTAGTTAAAGTTAATACAGGTCATAATCTGACAGGAGATATTCTNGAGCTACTCAAAGAAAATGAATTTTCCTTTTTAACTACGGAAAGTAATGATAATTTAATTACTACACCAAAAGGGGGTTGTAGTGCTATAATCAATTATATGGATTCAAAGTGGTACAAAGTGAATAGACCAAGTCTTAGGAAAAAAAGAATCATGTTCTTGGATCAATTAATGAATCTCAATTTTAAAACATGTCTAGATTGGTCACATCTCCTCACCTTTACTAAAGGAAATAGTCAAGGCTCTACACCAAAGTGGTTTAAGACACTACAGCATTTTCTTGAAGCAGAACATAGCCATTCTTTAATTATTAATATAAAAGAATTTCACAAAGATATCAACCCTTTTGTAGATTTGTGCACACCTTTCCAAACAAACAATGGTACATGGTTTTCACAAGAATCTCAAAGACATATAACAATTGGTAAAGAGATCAAAAAAAGGAAATGGGATAACTTCTCCTCAGATCAAATATTAGTACAACATTATCTGCAGCTAGGCAAAAACTTAGAACCAACCTCAGTTTTACTTCCATGTGACAAATGCCCTCTAAATACACATAATGATAAGAATAATAACAGATGCCTTATGGTAATGAACAAAGAGGAAATATTACAAATCCCAGTTAAAAGAAGTAAGATATCAACATCTCGGTCTCTTCCAAATAGAAATAAACTGAGAATAAAAATGCCACTTAAAGATATCCATCAAGCTCACCAAATTATCAGTAAAAGTAAAGAAAGTACAGATACATTGGAAAGTACACTATCAGTTTCACCTCTTCAACCATTCTTACATCATCAAGTCCTGAATATGACTACTAAAAAGAAATTTTTGGAAAAGTGGTTCAATACAACAGAAACAATAATTGACAATCTATTGACAGCAGCAGAGAAAGTAGATGCCCTAAACTCCTATTCAGTTTATACAGATGGCTCCAATCAAGATTTTGATGGACATAATATAATGGGTTTAGGATGGGTTATCCCCATATCTAATGATACAAGAGATGATATTGAATTCCGGTGTACAACAGAGTTCTTTCCTTCCTCAACAAAAGCAGAAATAATGGCATTGATAACAGCAATTGCAATTGCACCAGTAAATTGTAAAGTTGAAATCCTGTCAGATAGTCAAGGGGCAATTAATATCTTCAATAACATATTGAACAACTCTCTGGGAAAGAATAAAAAGAATGAAATATCTAATAACAACAATATGATACTAACATTGGTAGCTCAGCAGATTATAAAAGAACTTAAATTGCAAATCTCCTTAGTTAAAGTTAAAACTCATTCTGGAATAAAATACAATGAATTGGCAGACTGCTTAGCACAAGTATCAACTATCTCTCCTTTCCAAGATCCACGAATTAGTATCAACAGTTACAGTTTAAACCAACTCAAAGTAATTCCTAGGTGGAAGAATATAACTCTTGACTATTCAATTAAAATTGCAACAAAAAAGCTTAACAAAGAGATCTGGACACAAAAATGGTTGAGACAAAACAGAATTAGATGGTGGATACACACAAATAAAGCAAAAAATGTAAATTGGGACTTGACATGGAAGGCAGTTCACCCATCTAAAATTTCATCATTAACCTCAGGATTTAGAGAAGCATCTAGTAGAAAGTTTTCTCTCAAACTACTAAATGATGAACTTCCAACACTATCAAATCTTCACAAAAGAAATCCTCTTCTATACAAAACTAATCAATGCCCCTTCTGCCAAATAGAAATAGAAAATAATATTCATATTTTCACATGTTCATCACAAACAGGTATAAATCCACTAGAAGAGCTTAAAGAAAAATTCAAAAAAATTCTTATCCATGAGGCTGCAAATATTCTCCAACTAAAGTTAAATCTAGAGTCTCTAAAAAAGAAGTTGGATATATACACAAATGACTTTGACCTCCGCAACCAACACCTAATGGAATTTGACCAAATATGCTTTCTTGATATTATTGCAGGATTAATTCCTAACTCACTGGTATTACTTTTCAAGGAAATAATGGGTAACTCCAAAGATGGAAAACTGGTAGTACTTAGAAGTATGTATAAACTTAAACTCCTTTTATTTCAACTATGGAAATATCGCTGTGAAAAGTTTCTAATATGGGAAAGAAGTCAGAATATCAAAGCAAAAGACAAAAAACTGGGAAGGAAAAAACCCAACAATACTTCAACTATGATAGATGAATCTATAGATATGAGAGTTTATGATGATGTAATTTATGATCAACAGCAGCAAACAAAAAATTTGCAAATATGCAACTATAATATGGATTATGGATCTGGGGAAAAGAGAAATTCATTTAACACAGCCGTTCATTATGCAAAACATTGGCTATATGCAAAAATATTAAGTGGAATTAGCATAAAAGGGACTTCGCGTTTTTATAAAACTAACTGACAGGGCTTTGGCTAATCAGTTTCCCAGGTTTACTGGGCAACGATGGGCCGTGCCGTAAATTAATTTAATTTAGTTTTAGCAAACTCCTCTATGTATTTATTTGTTCTAAAAATGTATATATTTTTACCTCAATTAATAAACGTCTTGGAGTGAGGCTCCGTTGGTTAAAAAATAAAAAAAAATAAAAAAAAATAAACATAAGTTATACAAAAGAGAATAATAATTGTTTAAGATAAAACAAAAAAAAAAGTATTTTTTTTTTAATACTAATGGAGCCTTGCTCCAACAACCAAACTAGATATTAATGTTAAATATATGTTTGTTGTTCTGTTGCACTATCCGGATGACTAAACTATAAAATATTAAAGAAATATAAAAGTATATGTAATATTCGCAATATTCACTAACATAAATAATAACGTAATAATAATGATAAAAGTAATAGAATATAACATAATAGTTACATAATATATAAATTATTATAATGATTAAGCCGGAATAATGTTATCCAATTCATAATACAATTCTTCAAAAAGTGGCCGATGAGTAACTCGAGCATCCCAACATCTCATAATAATTATTATATTTTGGGAATTTTTGGTCGTAATCCATATTTGTAAAGCCATATCATGTGGAATATCATAGTATGGTGAAAACCCACCGGTAACTATCTCATAAGCTATGATAAAAGAATTTCTTCACTTAATACTTCTGGATTTATATTAGGGCAATACTTCAAAAATTTGTCTTTTTTCGGGATTTTTTTATATTTTGTCCTATTAATTTAATTAGACCAAAATCAGAATACAGTTCTACGTTCGAAATTGTATAATTTATCCACGCTGAAAATTTATTTTTAGTTAATTAATTGAATAAATTAAATAAATTAGAATATATTATATAACATTTATATTAGAATACATACAATTTCATTGGACCTTTCTTTAAAAGTTTTTATTTTCCAAAACATTGAAAATTTTCAACATAGCATAACTATAAAATCCATACACTATCCGCATAAATTCTTTTTGCCGGAAATTTTTTTTTGTTCACCTTTGCATAACTACGAAAAAAAAAACTATTATTTTGAAGAAGAAATTTTATATTCTGCCTGCTGCAATACTTCACTACTCACAGAAAATATTAACAATTTGAAGGCAATGTGGATGAATAAGAATCTAATACAATTACAAATAATTTTGAGTTATATATGTAGATATGCATAATAATTTTCTTACTTTTAAATTTTTTAAACTAAATTATTTAGATATGTATATAGTAAAACTGCTTGTTGTATTTATTAAATTTCACGGGAAATCTAGATTTTATCAACCATAATAAATTTCTTTAATAAAATAACCTTCGCTCCGATATTTAACGTGACATCAGATATATCAAATTTATAAAATAAAAAAATTATAATTGTTCTTTCTGAAAGAAGAAAAACAGTCACAATTATATAGGTCCTGAAGCAAAGGAAAAAAGACAGATTACTAAATAAAAAAAATAATTTATAACTTTATAGCATGCATCTCTTATTTTATTATAATTAAAACCAATTGATTTAAATCTTTCTTTTGACAAAAAAAAACCGTTACAATGCGTACACACACGAGAATAATTACTTTTCTTTTTTAGTATTTGGTGGCGGTATGATAATTTTTTTTACCATGAAATCGGTTTTTGACTTCAAAAAATCAGATCTACTTATACTAATGCATAGATCACAAGTAGCATAACAACAATCCCTTTTTCAGTTCATGACAGTATAATATAAGTTGATTATTTTTTTCATCACACAAATATATTCTTGAAAATGAGAAATTGTTCAGAAAATTTGAAACCATGAATTTTCTTTGACAACATATTGAACGAAGCATATTTAGAGGATTCTAAATATTTTTAAATATTGTCGATTATGGTTTAGTACATTTTTCATATTATTTAAAAATCTTAATACAAAGTAATAAAATCAATAACAGAGATAGAGATTTTTGATGACAAATATTTTACATATACCCCGAATCTAACGATGATTAGATTTATATAATTTTTAAAAAAAATCTAAAAATAACATGGAACCCACTTGCTGATACTGGGCTCTTACATATCAACTAAATTCATTACAAATTTCAAATTCCAAATCGTATCGCCGAGAGTGAGTTTATTTCAGACAATTGATATACTGTATATGATTGGGAAAGGAAGTATTTGGATTATGTAGACCAATATTTACAGATTTTGAAATCAAAAGATAATATCGAACTATTGAAGAATGGTAGTGTTCTTCATTTGAATGAAAAGACTTTGAAGCAAGCATTTTTGGATATTTTAATTCTTACTCATTTTACTATGGATTATTAGTGTTTTGGTTACCGGCATATCCAAATTTTAAGTTAAATGGAAAAGCAATTGATTTAGTAATAACAAGTTATAGTAGATGGAACTCGAGATAATTGTCAAAAAGCAAATGAAACATCGCTATCATTGTCCAAAAAATCAGAAGGAAAAATTTTAAACTTTGAAATTAATGAGGATCGACCATATCAAAGCACAGTTCACGAAGCTTTAGAATGGAAAATCGAAAAAAATCAACGATTATTTTAAGCCATTAAAAATTATATGATGTAAAGTAGAAGTATGATTATTGTTATGAGAGTAGGTTTTATCAAGAAGATTTATTGTACTGATAAACAAATATTTTGAATTCTTAAATCATGCATAATTCTTTAGGAATTAAAAAAAATAGATCGAAGTAAAAAAAAAGAGAAAGTTGGTAGTAAAATAAGTTCAAATATAGAAAATATAGAACGCTTTGTATTTTGATATTAAAACATTTTTATTCTTCTTAAATAATAAGCATAAATTAATAAAATGAAATACTAAGAATTTCATAAAAGGAAGAAAAAAAATAAAATTATTCACATTGTGGATTTATAAAAGTCGGAGATTTTAATTAATTAATTTTAAAATAATAAAAATAAAAAATAATAAAAATAATAAAAATAATAAAAATAATAAAAATAATAAAAATAATAAAAATAATAAAAATAATAAAAATAATAAAAATAATAAAAATAATAAAAATAATAAAAATAATAAATAATAAA
>PQFF01000148.1:41898-53470 GCA_003547095.1 Diversispora epigaea
AATAAAAATAATAAATAATAAAAATAATAAAAATAATAAAAATAATAAAAATAATAAAAATAATAAAAATAATAAAAACAATAAAAATAAAATAATAAAGAAATCGAAATTAGATCGGATCGAAAAATGACAAGTGAAAAACCAGATCAAGTTATATTAAGTGATATAAATAATAATTATAAATTTATTTCTGAATTATTATTGTTTTTTTTAAATCATCAAAAAGTTAAAAAATAATTAATTAATTATTTCTTTTAAACAGTATTCATCATGATTGTGCATTTTCTTGCTGATGCAATAAATTTTTTTTTTTTTAAAGTGACAAGATCACGTGATGATACATTTTTCACTATTATGAGTAGAATTATAAAGTCCCCCGGACAATAATAAAATCACTATTTGGCTGGTTATTATTCTTCGATATAATTATATTATAACTAGCCATTTATTTTTTTTTGAGTATCCACCACATGAATAAGATTGGAATTAAAAATTAAATTTTTTTTTAATAAAAAATCGCTTATATTTATTTTTAAGCGATAAAAAAAAATAAAATTTATTTTTAGCAATTATCTTGGATAATCACTATAAAAATAAAAATAGTAAGCGATAGTAAAAAAATAATTTTTTTTTACTAATTTATTTTTATAATGATTATCGGTAATCACTATAAATAAAATAATTTTTTTTACTTACTATTTTCCATAAGCGATAGTAAAAAAATAATTTTTTTTTACTATTTTTAGTGATTATCGAAAATGATTTTTGGTAATCACTAAAAATAAATAAAATAATTTTTTTATAAAAATAAATTTATTAAATAGTAAAAAAAATTATTTTTTTACTATCGCTTATAGAAAATAGTAAAATAATTAATTTTCCATTAGCGATAGTAAAAAAAAATAATTTTTTTTACTATTTTTAAAAATTTCAGAAATTATATAAACACCCGCTATTCTTTGGGTGGGTGGAGGTTATTCTTCTAAATGGTCATTATGTACCATGTATATAAATTCTTGACCTTTTTTTTTCCATTTCGGGTCACGAAAATCTTCCCAAAAAAGAGTATTGTTGGCAAGTGATTGAACTTAAGAACTTACCAATACTCACCAATTGGGTGAAGGTATTTTGTGCCGTGACTTCACCGAAAAAGGAATAACAATAGGGTAAAATCTATACTATGATAATTAAAGATGATAATATCGAGGGCAAATCATAATGAGAAGATAATAATGTGAGTCTAAAAATAATATATTTTTAAGATATTTAAATATTTATAATAACTGATTCTAATATCTTTATAGAGAATTTCATGTGAGGCTGAGGCTTAAAATGGCACATGGTACATATGCAATGTCGATCAAATAAAACACACATATATAGGGTAAATATTTTTNTAGTGATTATCGAAAATGATTTTTGGTAATCACTAAAAATAAATAAAATAATTTTTTTATAAAAATAAATTTATTAAATAGTAAAAAAAATTATTTTTTTACTATCGCTTATAGAAAATAGTAAAATAATTAATTTTCCATTAGCGATAGTAAAAAAAAATAATTTTTTTTACTATTTTTAAAAATTTCAGAAATTATATAAACACCCGCTATTCTTTGGGTGGGTGGAGGTTATTCTTCTAAATGGTCATTATGTACCATGTATATAAATTCTTGACCTTTTTTTTTCCATTTCGGGTCACGAAAATCTTCCCAAAAAAGAGTATTGTTGGCAAGTGATTGAACTTAAGAACTTACCAATACTCACCAATTGGGTGAAGGTATTTTGTGCCGTGACTTCACCGAAAAAGGAATAACAATAGGGTAAAATCTATACTATGATAATTAAAGATGATAATATCGAGGGCAAATCATAATGAGAAGATAATAATGTGAGTCTAAAAATAATATATTTTTAAGATATTTAAATATTTATAATAACTGATTCTAATATCTTTATAGAGAATTTCATGTGAGGCTGAGGCTTAAAATGGCACATGGTACATATGCAATGTCGATCAAATAAAACACACATATATAGGGTAAATATTTTTTTTATACATTCTTCTATGAATTTTAAAATCTGCTTTTCACAGCGAATCACAAAATGATTCTTAATAGTGTACTACATGTAGTATACCCATTTTTGCAAATAATGTCATGACTTTAAAATTTTATATTTTGTTAATTACATAATTAATGTAAATAAAAATAATGCTAATATATAAAGGAATATATAAGGATTCTTTAAATAAAAAATTATGTGAATTTATTGAATTTTGAGTGCTCAGTAAATGTACTACCAGTAGTACAAAACGTGAAATCCTATCCATTAATAAAAATCAAAAGCCATATTGTAAATTCTCATTCTTATGCGTCCGAGAAGAAACGAAAGATGGACAAATGAGGTGAGGAAACTGAATTATTTTACAAGGCTTTACATAATATAATTAATATAATTGTTGAACCACAACTTATATGGATTTATAAAATTACAATCATTTGGGAACAGATTTTGAAATAATACTCAAATAATAATACAAAAACGCGAGAAAGAAAAATGAACCCTGAGCACATTAATGAAGCATTGGATACTCGTATATTTATCAGTATTTTATCCAATGATTCTTTTAATATCAATGGATTAATATTAAATTTCTTTGCTTCAATGAATTTAATACATTTCCATTCTTTAATAGATGTTGAAGAGTTAAATCTATAAATCAATGAACATACAAATTCATTTAAATGAAAATCAAGAAACAATTACTAGGGATGGAAAAACTTTTTGACGATGAATATGCATTACATAGATGAGTTGTGGAAACAAAATGCTATTAAAAAGGTCAAACGTGCAAGAGAGGTTGCAAAAAAGATTCAAGCATGTATTAATATACAAAGGATGGTTGTAGAATAGCATTGGATTTAGATCTATTTTAAATTTACAGTTGATTATGTAATTGTCAAAGGTTTAATTATAAAAAGTGTTGCTATTCCCAGTTCAACATGCAATAATAAAGCTATCATTTTGGACTTGTATTCCTTATGAAATATATATTTTTTATTTGTATTGTAATACAGTTGCATTGTCATATACATATTGGAAAAATAAAATATTTAATAATGTATACATATGTTTTTTTTTGTTGGATTAATAAAATTACACTTTTGAACTTCTAAAGCTTCCTGCTAAATTTAATATAAATCGATGAGAAAGTTAGGGATGGTGATTGCATCAGGGGCTCTTACGGTGTAATTAACAACATTCGTTTGTAGCAGGGTTTGTAATTATTGGAGGGTTCCGATAAATACTTGCAACCGGAATAGTTACATGATAATTAGGCAATCCTGAGATATGGAATGGAATATGAACAGAACTTGGATAAATAGCAACGTTTGGCACCATCTTTACTTCATGATTGATTGGATTATTTTATTATTTTTATTGCTTTTATTGTTTTTTTTTTCATTATTTTTATTATTTTATTATTTTTACTGTTTTATTTTTATTATTTTTATTATTTTTATTAAATATATTTTTATTTGTTTTTTCGAGCATTTCTTCAATAATAAATTTAATTTATAAAAATATAAATATAATCCTATAGTTCATGATTCAAAACAATACTTTTAAGAAATTATTTATAATTTTATTAATTTTATGAATTTTATGAATTTTATTATTTTTATTATTTTTATTATTTTTATTATTTTTATTATTATGATTTTTTTTTTAATTAAAAAGAAAATATATTATCTTTTTTTATATTAGATTAATATATTTTGCAATAAAATAATCTATTATATGAGATTGAGATATAGAATTTGACTAATTGCTAATCTAGAATAACTATTAGATAAACAAGTATCAATAGAAATTTGACAGTGTTTCAGTCAGGTCAATCACTAGTTAATAGGAAAAATCCCAACCACATTCGCATGAGTTTTCCCAAAAAGGAAACAAAAAATAATTTGATTCATAGCATCAGGAAATTTAATAAGCCATAATATTATCGTGTAACCTATATAATATTTTACGTAATATTGGCTAATCAGGTGAAATGTCACGGGATAATAATTTGTGGCACTAGGATGAACATTCAGGTGATTGTCATCTTAGATGATAATCTGTGTAGCCATCCGTAATATGCCGTAGGATGAAGTACAAAGATGAAGAATGAAGGATGAAGTACAAAGATGAAGAATGAAGGATGAAGGATGACACACAAAGTATGAAGGATGAAATACAAAGATGAAAGATGAAGTGTAAACAAAGAGAAAGTATAAATACGACTGTTGTTGGGAGTAAGTTTCAATAATTAGCTATAAGTTAATTAATTAGTTAGAAATAATTTGGAATAATTCGAAATACTTTAATAATTATTAGATAGAAAAGTAAACTTCCTTCAGGGACGGTAAAATAGACAATAGACACCCTAACACAGCAATATTTCTGTTGTTGAATGATACTTTACTTTTAAAAACTTTATATTTTATTATTATTATTTATTATATATTTATTATCTGTTTCGAGATAGGCCAGTTAAATCGATTGTATTAGTTGGGACCTACTGGCAGATAGAGCGTATTATTATTTTGTTTGTGTGATGCAAACTGTGAGACTGATTTGAGAAATTGTTCAAAATACTCTGCACTCCTATGACAATATTACAGCTTATTAAATTTGAAAAATTGAGAAATCTACTGGTATAAATTGGTTTTACAATTTATTGGAGTTGTAGTTGCAGTATCAGTTGTTTGATTTTTGGAAATTCTTCAGCTTCTTTAATTTGAATTTTAATTTCATTTTTATCATTTTTATACACATCATATTCTTCACAGTATTTACCCAACTCTAAAAATATTTGTCTAATGAATTTAGATGTGTGAAATGAAATTTTAAAAGCCAAATCTTTATAACGCGATACATCACGATATGGGGAAGTCCGGAAATTATTTAATAAGCAATAAATTCAAACGAATAACCTTTGCACATTCTCTCCACTTAATGCTTCGGAACATTTTTATTTTGGGGATTTTTATGTTTTCTGTAATTAATTTACTCAAACCAAATGTCATACAAAATATTTCCGGGATGAAAATCCTGATGAAATATACCTGATTTATGAAATACCGATATTATTAAAATTATTATTTAAGTAATTCCAAGACTTCTACCTTCAAAATATTGCAAAACCATCACATATTCGCGAGCTTCTAGATCTTTTGTAATTCTAAAAAATCTAATTGATACTGTTTCAACATTTGTTCTCAAGTGAAATGCCATCTAAATAACAAGTTTTTAAATACCACTCGAAAATTAACCTCCTCTTTTCCATTGTTGATTTTCAATATTCCATTAATATTAATAGTAACACAATGCTACTTTTTTTGATTACAAAGTAATTTATACAACAAAAAATGATTTATTATTCCCTTATTCTAAGTATAGTCCTAAAAAATTTGATGAAGGAAATTTTTTTTTGTTACAACGAATAATTTTAAACTCTTGGTATAGTACATAATGTTAAATAATAGAACAAAGACATATAATATAAATATAATCTAACAAAATTTTAATTTTCATGGAATGCTAATTTGATTAATCAAATATATATCCGTTAACGTGTCAAGAACTTGAATAACTTTATCAATGTTTGGACGTTTATTTGGTTCTTGTTCCCAACACTCTATTGAAAAAGTAATTAATTTGTAAATAATATATATATAACTATTTTTCCTGAGATATTTTTAATTTAAAATAAAAAAACAACCAACCTTGATAAATATTAATATAATCCCGTGGTGTCCCTTTGACTGGAGTTTCTCTATTTCCTTTAGCAATGTAAAACATTTTCGAAGGTCCCGGATATTGCTTGTATGGAATTTCCCCACTTGAAATTTCCCATAATAAAATTCCAAAACTATATATGTCTGAAGCTTTAGTTCTGTTAAATTTTTCCCCTTTAATGAAGAGCATTGGATCTGAATACGCTATTGACCCGGCCATTTTTAACAAAGTAATTGAAGGATCGGAGATAAGCTTGGCTAATCCAAAATCACTAATCTTGATAATATTATTATGGATAAGGATATTCTTTGAATGCTATAAAAACAAAATTATATTAAATTTAAACAATTTAAAAAAATCTCCGTTCATTATAGTACATGTAAAAAATTAATTAAATAATTACCAAATCTCTATGGATGACCTCACGCGAGTGCAAATGTTTAATTGCCCTAGCAATTTGTTGAGCAAAATTTAACTTATCACTCCATTCGAGATTTTTAAAGTTGGATGCTAGATAACTACGTAATGTTCCACCGTTTGCATATTCTAATACAAGCATATATTCATCCCTATTCAAATCTGCATAAATCAACAATAAACGTTATAATGCATTTTTGTAAAAATATTTATAGATTAAATTTGATATGAAAATTTTTTTTTACCTTTTTGCGAAACTCCATAAAACTCAATGATATTTTCATGCGAACCAACTTCTGAATGTTGTTTAAGCTGAAAATATAATAAAGGATATGATAATATTTAAAGTAAAATAAATAAATTTGCAATTCCTTGGTAAAAGATGTTATTTACCTCATTAACAAATAATTTTATAGAATCAACAATAATAGATTTTAAAGCCACTTTCATCTTTGTCATTTTCTCATCCATTAATGTAGCACTGTAAACTCTTCCGAATGCCCCTCTTCCTATATATTCGAGATTTTCAAAAACATCACAATCATATATGATAATTCCGTTGTTTTTTATTATATCATTAAACCATTTACGATCATTAAAACAATGAGAAGTTTCTCCATGATCTTCTATAGCTAAAAATAATATTTTAAAAATATCATTATTAGAGATTATATTTCTATAGTATCAAATAAAAATGCATATTATTATAACAGAAATAATGCTTCGTATGTATTTGATAGAAACATACTTGGACTGCTTGCTCGGTTGTATGGATTATCAATATCGTCTAAACAATTCAAAATAAATAGAATGATTAATAAATGTTGACTGTAAATATTAAATAAATGTCAGATTTTTATTGAGATCAAAAAATACCGATTTCACAATTTGCGAAATTTGATAAAATGGGGGAAATTATTATATCCGCAGATTTTTCAACAAAAGCTAAGATTTTTTAGTTGTGTTCGTCAGTGTTTTGAATAATTTTATAGGAAAGATCATAGTTTGATAGTTATCAAGTAAATATAACCATAAAATATAAAAAATAATTTTAACATAGAATACTTACTTGCTTGGTCGTATGTATTATTAATATCTTTTATACAATTCAAAAGAATAAATGAATGATTAATAAATGTTAAAATAAAATAAAAATATATATTTATAGATATTAAAGAAATACCTATGATTCCCGAACTAGATGAATAAGATGAACAAGATGATACAGAATCTTTTGAAAATATTTCACTATTTTCAATATTTCCAGAAATATTAATATTTTCAAGAGAATTATAAATATTTTCTATAGTTGGTCTTTGGTCCGGGTCATGATTCCATGCGCATGAATAAATGTTAACATAATCCAAAGGTGTTCCCTGAATCGGTGTTTCTCTTAAACCAGAAGTAATCATTTTATACATTTCAAAAATTGTAGTATTATTAAATGGAGGTCTTCCACTTGATAGCTCCCATAAAAGAACCCCTAAACTATATATATCCGAGGCTTTATTTCTTTTATAATTTATCGGATTTCGTATATATTCGGGATCAGTGTACGCAAACATTCCATCAATAATAGAATTTGAATCAGAAACCAATGATTTAGATGACGCAAAATCTGAAATCAATAACCTTCCTTCATGAACCAAAACATTTTTTGAATGCTATTAAAAAAAAAAAGAAATTAAACAACATAACATAATTTATTTAATTGATGATTCACATAATTGTTATATAATACGCTTACTAGATCTCTATGAACAATATTTGCTTGATGAATGAACTTTAGACCTCTTGCTAAATCTTTTGCCATATTGAGTTTAATTTTCCAATCAAAACTTGTGAAATTATTTCGTAAATAAAACCTCAAGTCACCATCTTTAGCATATTGCAACACCAGATAATATGTCTCCGTTGAAGGATCTAAATAAAATTTTTTATTAAATAACAATAGTTACTTTATTTAATAAATAACCTATACATAATAATCTATTTTACCTTTACTGATTCCATAAAAGTTAATGACATTATCATGGTTATTTATAGCAGTGATATTTGTATACTGTGGTTCCAAAAAAAATTGTATTTAAATTTAATTTCATCTCGAAAATATATATATATTAATGAAACAAATTATTTATTTTTACCTCTCTTGGAAAATTTTCATAAAATTCGTCATTATCACGAAAACTTTTTAATGCAACATGTTTTCCTAAATTTGGTGAATTAGCACGATAAACTGGAACAAATTCTCCACTTGCAACTCGCGTAATATTTTCAAATGTGTTATAATCAAACTCTTTAATAAATTGGCCTTTTAAGGCGGAAAATTTTTCGTTATTTTCCCTGAAATATATGCAAATAATCATATTAGCCATGAAATATGAAAACAAAATTTTTTAAAATAATAAATTTACCATTGTTTAAAATCCTTTTTAAGTAACTTAAGAAACTCGGTTAATTCATTTATTTTATTGCCATCAGAAACTGATTTTTTGTATTGCCGATAACCAGAATGTCCAATTTGTATGAGTTTAACTCCAATATTACAAATCTCGTGAACCAAATCAACTTGACGAACAAATTCATCCATTATTCGGACCTTTTCTATCTGTTCCTCGTCATTTGCGTCCATTCTTATGTTTACTGCGGAAGTAGGTTTAGCAATTAACAAAGCACGTCCTCTCAAATTTTGTAAGTCAGTTAAGAAATAAGGCTTTATCTCATTCAAGTTGGAAGGATATGTCAATGCAACAGTGAACTTTTCATCTTTGCTAGAACATTCAAATGAATAGGTTCCTTTTTCAACTGCATTTTGAATCTTTTCTTTAGTAACTCGATTTGAAGTGTTTTTATACATATTGCACAAGGAAATTTTGCTGATTAATGTAGGGTTATCGGTATTGATGGAGACCAAACAGTCAAGAAATTTTTTAATATTTATATCTTCTTTCTTCGCTTTCTTCGTTAATTGAAGTCGCAATTGTTGGACTTCAACCAATGAGGCAACAGTATCCTCTTGGTTTAATCGTTCAT
This sequence comes from Diversispora epigaea, assembly GCA_003547095.1. NCBI lineage: Eukaryota > Fungi > Glomeromycota > Glomeromycetes > Diversisporales > Diversisporaceae > Diversispora > Diversispora epigaea. Next base: position 51,139 of record PQFF01000148.1, read on the forward strand.
CATTAAAACCATCAACGCTATATTTAACAAAATACCAAAGATTAATAAAATTTATTGTAAATTATATCAAGGAAATAAATATCTACATACCCATTAATAAGATTGTTTATATCGTGTTCAGCAATATTTATGAATTCAAAAAAATCAGACAGTTCTTCAACAAAAGGCCAGAAAGTATCGTTATCAATTTCAGCAAGATTTCCATTAAGATAATCGAAAAAGTTATTTAACTTTCCAAGGGTTAAAATATCATCTTGCAAAATACGTCGAGATTTTATCAGCCAATGGTCTTTTTCATATGGAACATTAAATATTTCTATAATCGTTAATAATTGTTCAAGATGAACAACCCAATTTGGTATGGATGCAAGTTGTTTAAGCGTCTTGACAAGGTTTTCGAAATTTTTTTGGTTTTTGTCGAGAGCAACATAATTTTCCATTAATTTAAGTTCGAGTTCAACATTAGTTACATCTTTCCAGAGGGAAGCAGCATTAATGCATTTTAATTTCTCCCAATCTTGACCTTCATATTGCTTACTTAATTGAGCAAAATCTTTCAGTGCTTTCGTAAGTGTCGTTTTTGTGATATCTTCAACTGTCAACATTTCTGCTATTTCAGTAAGATGCTTATTAAAAATGTTTACAAATGTTTGAGATTGAGCAAATCCATACACTTTTCTTGCCATTTCTATTGTTTCACTATGGAATTCCCAATGGGATAACATCTTAGATTCGGTATCTATTTTTGAAATATAACCTTGCACATCCGAAACATTTGTGGTTGGACAGAAGATCTCGTAATATGTTTTAAGTTTTTTAACATCACTAATAAAATTAAAATGATTAAATTTCATTATATTCTCACTACATGATGCTTCTTGAAACACTCACCCATATTTAATTTTTAATTTATCCATCCTCTCGGTATTTTTATTCCTCTTGGACTGTATTTATATTTTATGAACGATATATTAATTTAAATACAAGGTAGTTGGTTAAAAAAATATTTTTTCTGTAAAAATAATTACAAATCTAGCGATATATTTATATATGCAACGATGTACAGAACAGAATTATATGCAAACCATATACGGTAATATATTGTGTAATTTAAGTATACCTTAACACTTTTCTTTTGTATCATCAATGTATCACACCCAGAAAAATTAAATCTTTGTGCTATGAATCATCGCCGCAATCATTTATTAAAGGTAAAGCATCCAATATTCGCTAAAGGAATAAATAAATTATATAAATTATATTCTTCGTGAATAGTCTATAAAAAAAAATTTTGGAAATAAATTTTCTATGCAAATAACAAAACAAATAACACAAACAATATACAGACAACGTGGAACAAGTAAACATAACCATCACTGTAACACGGATTGTATTCATTCGGAATCGAGTAGAAAAAACATTAAATGATCAACGCTACTTCGATTTACTTATCTTCCAGAACTACTACTGCTCCAAATAAAAAAAGTAAAGAATTCTTTGGATAGGAAAATTATAAGTACGACTTACTCAAAAAATAAATAATGTTTATTCACGCTTTAGACAATAAAATTTTATTTTTCAATTTCTATTGGAAAATCATTAATTTCAATTAAAATACAATACAATATCAAATATTTCAATATATACCCATTCGTTGACAAAATACCGATTATCCATAAATCGTACCGCTAATTTTTACCACAATATTTGTTATTTACCGCTCAATCGCTGATATATCTCTGATTTCACAGTAAATAGCTATCACATATATTAACAATAATAATATATTTTTATGAAATTATTAACCATATTTACTATTATTATTATTTTTTCTTTTATTTAATTACCACCATCATCATCTCCATCATCATAATCATCATCACCGTCATCACAATAACTAATAAAACTTCATCTCCGTTTCCTTTATTTTCTTCAATAATTATGTGGGTTACGTGATGATATGATTCACTATTTATAATAATATTAGCTTTTAGTAATATTATTATCGGTGGCGGGCATTTTTGTAGGAGTTCTTTTATTGGTCTAAATGCTTGTTTTTCCAAAGTATCGAGTGTAATCATGAATACTATAAATATAATGATATTGATTACTACCATTATTATCATAGTATAGATTTTACCCCACCACATTCGCATGATTTTTTAGGATATAACCTGTCTGCGTGGACAAAAGCAGACAGGTTATATCCTGTGACGCAGACGGCCTGCATTAACAGTATAAATTAGGCCGATTTAAAAAATTAAGACACAACTTATCCTCTATATAATGTGATAAGCTCACGGCTTATCCTCTATATAATAAGATAAGCTCA
>PQFF01000148.1:56320-71109 GCA_003547095.1 Diversispora epigaea
CATGAGCTTATCTCATTATATAGAGGATAAGCCGTGAGCTTATCTCATTATATAGAGGATAAGCTGTGAGCTTATCTCATTATATAGAGGATAAGCCGTGAGCTTATCTCATTATATAGAGAATAAGCCGTGAGCTTATCTCATTATATAGAGGATAAGCTGTAAGCTTATCTCATTATCTAGAGGATAAGCTGTAAGCTTATCTCATTATATAAAGGATAAGCTGTGAGCTTATCTCATTATCTAGAGGATAAGCCGTGAGCTTATCTCATTATATAGAAGATAAGCTGTAAACTTATCTCAATCTCATAATGTAGAAGATAAGCTGTGAGCTTATCTCATTATATAAAGGATAAGTCATGAGCTTATCTCATTATCTAGAGGATAAGCTGTGAGCTTATCTCATTATATAGAGGATAAGCCGTGAGCTTATCTTATTATATAGAGGATAAGCCGTGAGCTTATCTCATTATATAGAGGATAAGCCATGAGCTTATCTCATTATATAGAGGATAAGTCATGAGCTTATCTCATTATATAGAGGATAAGCTGTGAGCTTATCTCATTATATAGAGGATAAGCTGTAAACTTATCTTATTATATAGAGGATAAGTCGTAAGCTTATCTCATTATATAGAAGATAAGCCGTGAGCTTATCTCATTATATAGAGGATAAGCTGTGAGCTTATCACATTATATAGAGGATAAGCTGTGAGCTTATCTCATTATATAGAGGATAAGCTGTAAGCTTATCTCATTATATAGAGGATAAGCTGTGAGCTTATCTCATTATATAGAGGATAAGCCGTAAGCTTATCTCATTATATAGAGGATAAGCTGTGAGCTTATCTCATTATATAGAGGATAAGCTGTGAGCTTATCTCATTATATAGAGGATAAGCCCTGTAGCATGTGATTTACAAAATGATCGTCTGCTCCAATTTCTGCGTGGTAGGTTATAACCTAATAATTTCATGCGAATGCCCTGTTTTACCCTATTGTTATTCCTTTTTCGGTGAAGTCACAGCACAAAATACCTTCACCCAATTGGTGAGTATTGGTAAGTTCTTAAGTTCAATCACTGGTCAAGAATTTATATACATGGTACATGGTACATGATAATGACCATTTAGAAGAATAACCTCCACACACCCACCCAAAGAATAGCGGGTGTTTATATAATTTCTGAAATTTTTAAAAATAGTAAAAAAAAATTATTTTTTTTACTATCGCTAATAGAAAATTAATTATTTTACTATTTTCTATAAGCGATAGTAAAAAAATAATTTTTTTTACTATTTTTAATAAATTTATTTTTATAATGATTATCGAAAATGATTTTTGGTAATCACTAAAGATAAATAAAATAATTTTTTTATAAAAATAAATTTATTAAATAGTAAAAAAAATTATTTTTTTTACTATCGCTAATAGAAAATTAATTATTTTACTATTTTCTATAAGCGATAGTAAAAAAATAATTTTTTTTACTATTTAATAAATTTATTTTTATAAAAAAATTATTTTATTTATCTTTAGTGATTACCAAAAATCATTTTCGATAATCATTATAAAAATAAATTTATTAAAAATAGTAAAAAAAATTATTTTTTTACTATCACTTACTATTTTTATTTTTAGCGCTTAAAAATAAATATAAGCAATTTTTTATTAAAAAAAAATTTAATTTTTAATTCCAATCTTATTCATGTGGTGGATACTCAAAAAAAAATAAATGGCTAGTTATAGTTACAACTTTTAAGAAAACTTTATTTAATATTTGATAGAATGATTTAGGTCACCTATAATTTGTGATAATATATCTGCATTTTTACCATCCAAGAAAAGAATAAAATAAATAACTTACAATTTCTTTAAATAAATTAATTGATTGATTTCAATATTCCATATACTAAAAATAAATGATTATAATAGTGACTGTACATTTTATATTGTATTTAGTCTCGTATATCTGACAATTTTAAAAAATGATCTTAATATATATACATATATGATCATGAACTTATGAATTATCTTTCGAAAGAAAGATATAGCATTAATTTATAAGGCAATTATTCAATCATTATCATTTTAATAATATAATTGTGTGATTTATATTTCGCAAAATCCCACCTCTTATATATGTATTAAATAGATGTTCTTTAGATTACAAAATACATTTATTTTCTTTAAAAACATATGTTTCAGATACAAGTATATATTAAGATAAATTATTAGATTCAACAAAGCCATTATTTTCAATTGTAGTTGTATGCAATTTTTGAGAGAACATTAACAACTTGAATGTGCAATTTGAATTCTAGAAAAAATACTCAAGTATATTGGGAATCATCTTTATATGTATAGTATTAGTTAGGATATTATAGTTGTTATAATAATGGTCATTATGAAAAACACCTGTTAGGATAACAATCTTTTTTAATTCTTGGATAATTAGAAAACTTGAAACCTTTCTTTCAATGTAAATATCGAAGTCTAAAATCAAATATTTTATCAGTTGAAATCATCACTGGTCGAAAATTTATAAAACTTACACCTATCGGGTACCAGATAGGTGTAGTATTCGTGCCTAATATCGTACACATATCGGGTATCCGATAGGTGTGAGAAAACATTTTTCACACTTATCGGGTACCCGATATGTGTAAAAAAACATTTTTTACACCTATCGGGTATCCGATATGTGTACGATATTAGGCACGGATACTACACCTATCTGGTACCCGATAGGTGTAGGTTTTATAAATTTTCGACCAGTGCATTCATGTTATTGTATTCAGAAGTTTCAAATTGTCAACTTTACGAGAAATAGATTATTTGAAACAAGATAGAATAAAGAGATTATATTGTTACAAGAGTGTAGAGTATTTTAAACAATTTCTCAAATCAGTCTCTCAGTTTGCATTACACAAACAAATAATAATACGCTCTATCTACCAGTAGGTCAAGCAATCAATCGATCTAAACTTGTCTATTTCGAAACAGATAATAAATATATAATAAATAATAATAATAATCAAATAATAATCAAATTAATCATGAAGGCACAGTGAGTAAGGTGAAATAAAAGTAGTAACGCAGTATCAAACAATATTTAATAATATTTCGCAATATCACGACACAAAATATAAGTTTATTAAAATATAAAATATAAAGTTTTAAAAGCAAAGTATCATTTAACAACAGAAATATTACAGCGTGACGTATCTTTCCTGTTCTTGAATGAAGTTTACTTTTCTATATAATATTTATTAAAGTATTTCGAATTATTCTGAATTATGTCTAATTAATTTATGGTTAATTGTGATCTAAGTAACTTGTAGCTAACTATTGAAACTTACTCCCGACAACAGTCGTATTTATACTTTCTCTTTTGTTTACATTTCATCTTTGTACTTTATACTTCATCTTTTGTGCATTATCCTTCATACTCGCACAATATCCTTCATCCTCGTATGGTATCCTTCATCATCAAGAAACTTTTTGAGACGTAAATTTACAGAAAATTTACGGGACCTACAGAAATTTACGCCTAAAAAAATCAATNAAAGAGATTATATTGTTACAAGAGTGTAGAGTATTTTAAACAATTTCTCAAATCAGTCTCTCAGTTTGCATTACACAAACAAATAATAATACGCTCTATCTACCAGTAGGTCAAGCAATCAATCGATCTAAACTTGTCTATTTCGAAACAGATAATAAATATATAATAAATAATAATAATAATCAAATAATAATCAAATTAATCATGAAGGCACAGTGAGTAAGGTGAAATAAAAGTAGTAACGCAGTATCAAACAATATTTAATAATATTTCGCAATATCACGACACAAAATATAAGTTTATTAAAATATAAAATATAAAGTTTTAAAAGCAAAGTATCATTTAACAACAGAAATATTACAGCGTGACGTATCTTTCCTGTTCTTGAATGAAGTTTACTTTTCTATATAATATTTATTAAAGTATTTCGAATTATTCTGAATTATGTCTAATTAATTTATGGTTAATTGTGATCTAAGTAACTTGTAGCTAACTATTGAAACTTACTCCCGACAACAGTCGTATTTATACTTTCTCTTTTGTTTACATTTCATCTTTGTACTTTATACTTCATCTTTTGTGCATTATCCTTCATACTCGCACAATATCCTTCATCCTCGTATGGTATCCTTCATCATCAAGAAACTTTTTGAGACGTAAATTTACAGAAAATTTACGGGACCTACAGAAATTTACGCCTAAAAAAATCAATTTTTTTGACTTTGATCACTATTTATGAGACGGGGAGCGATTTTTTACTAAGATATTCCTATGACAGATCGAAAGATCTGGTTCTTAGCTACAAGATAATATATGTTTCATTTCTGTAGCATCAATATTCGCGAAGATATTCACGTTTAAAGTTTTACATCTTTGAAAAAATTTCCGTGTAAATTTTCGTAATTCTGCCGGAAATTTACGTGACGTAATAGAAATTTCCGGCAGAATTACAAAAATTTTCAAAAAATTTACACGGAAATTTTTTCATAGATGTAAAACTTTAAACGTGAATATCTTCGCGAATATTGATGCTACAGAAATGAAACACATATCATCTTATAACTAAGAACCAGATCTTTCGATCTATCATAGAAATATCTTAGTAAAAAATCGCTCCCCGTCTCATAAATAGTGATCAAAGTCAAAAAAATTGATTTTTTTAGGCGTAAATTTCTGTAAATTTATGTTCCGAAAAGTTTCCTGATGATCCTTGCACAGCATTCTTCATCCTTCATTCTCGTACAAGGATAACAATCACCTGAAAGTTCATCTAGTGTCACAGAATATCATCCCCCATGACATTTCACCTGATTACCAGTTTATTTCGCCACAAACATTTCCTCCTTCAAAGGAGAGCTCCTGCGACCCTACACCTATTTTCAAAAGATCTTCTATTAATTGTGTATCCATTGTTTTACAGAGCTGCAGAAATCTTTCGAACTCTGATTTTGACAATTTATAGATCCAATTCGGCGTAACATTTTGAAAGTTTCTAACGTACGGTATTCCTATTACTTAAAATAATAATCGTATTCATGTTGCTATTTGATAGATTCGAACTCCGTTTTGGTGAGATCGTTTATGTAATTCTCTTTTTAGTACTGTCACAGTACTTTCTAATTGAACATCTTGAAGATAATCACCAAGTTTCTTATATGCATTTATTCTTTGACCATTTATTCTGTATATATTTGTCATTATTCGTAGGAGTTCGTCTAAATCATGATCAATAACTCGATCCTGTTCTTCTAGAACTGTAAAAATATCTACTGTATACATTGTTAACATATCGTCATATTGCGTAGTAATTTCATTATTCACAGGTTGATTAATTTCTATTACAGCACTTTCTATTACCAAATATGCACCAGTATTGTCTATGATAATATGGGCTTTTCCTAAAATTTGCGAAAACTCCCCTCATAATTCATGAACTCTCCTTCGTAAATTGTCTGGAATTGAAGTATTATTCATAGTAAAAAAAAAAGTTTTTGGCAAAATTTTTCAGAACTTTTCGTAATCTTACGAATTCTTTTAAACAAGTCTATTGTTTACTCGTCATCTCACATAGGATGATAACCCCTTTATTTATACGATTTCAATCAATTGCCATATACAGGTCGACTATTGAGAACTTCTCCACTATTGGTTCTTAATATGTAGGAGCCATTACCAAGAACTCTATAAATAAAGAAAAGACCAAACCATTTGTCTCGAAACTTATCTTATGAACATTCTGTAAATCAGATCTGTACTCTAACACCATATCTTCTGTCTTGTATGTCATCGTTCGAATTTTCCTATTATAAGTTATCTTTTACTATTTTTGTGCATCTTTAATATTCTTAGATGCTTGAATTCGAATATTTCTGCAACTTCTTCAGTTCTTTTGTGAATCATTTCTTTAAATTGTTTTTCATCAATTTCTTCAACTGGCCAAGTAATAATATCAAATTCTATAGGTAGTGTAGGGGCTCGTCCATATAGTAAATAAAATAGCTCATATTTCGTTGTTCTATTTTTAGTTGTTCGGTATGCGAAAAGTACCGAAGCTATCAATATATCTCATTCCTGCGTTGTTTCCATTACACATTTCTTTAAAGTTTGGCAAAGTGTTTGATTATATCGTTCTGTCAATCTATTACTTTGAGGGTGATAAGCAGACGTAAGCCTTTGATGGGTTCCTATTATCTCTATTAGGTTGGTTACTATTTAACTAACAAATACTGTTCCTCTATCAAATAATATTTCTCTTGGGTAACTATACCTGCATATAATTTCATCATATAGAAACTAAGCGATAGTTTTCGCATCTGCCTTTTCAATAGTTCTGGCTTCTGGCCACTTTGTAAAATAATCTGTAGCCACTACTATATATTGTTGACCGTGACTACCTTCGAAACTAAAGTCAGGGTAGCAAAATAACTATAGCGGAGATTATATATTATAAAAGGACTATAATTAATATACTAAAGTTGAAATGGTAAGTATACGAAGAATTTTATTAATGCAGTTTCTAATATCGAAAGAGGCAGGTGTGAGTTTTTTATACAAAATACAAGTAACAAATGCTTAAATAATTAACAATTCACTAAGAATTATTATCAAATAGTCATTAAGCTTTATTTCTTGAGCTCAATCCTAATCAGAACTGTTTTTATATCTGGGCAAAAATGCCCTCTATTTATAAGAAAATGTTAAAGTATTGCGAATTATAATTAATAATCTAAAGAACATTCTGGGACTTTCTATAATTTTCCAGTATGATTATTAAATTATTTTTAAAGATTTTACAAGAGGTTTTAGTAGTTTGATCGGGAGTAAAATCTCTCGTCGCGCAATATTACACATTACATAGGATCTACTTTAGAATTTATATAAACAATAAAGACTCTAAATGTAATACAAATATCGAAATAGTAACTATACTAAAAATAATATATATAAATAATAACAATAATAATTATATAATAAACACTAGTTGAAATGAAGCAAATCGGCAATATCAAAATTCGGCTGACTTTCGGCTGATTGCCAAAAAAAATCAGCCTAAATTCGGCTATTAATAAATTTCAGCCAAAATTCAAAAATTCTGAATTTTGGTCGAAACTTAAAAATCAACTTTAAGTTAAGTTTCGACCAAAATTCGGAATTTCTGAATTCATGCTGAAATTTGGTACAATATTTTGATATGCTGTTTTGTTGTCGAAATGGACATTTCGGAAATATAAAATTTCGGAACAATTCTGCCTAAATTCAACTTATCCATTTCAAAAATATGATATTTCGGCTTATTAATAAAATTTGGCAAAAATTCAGAATTTATTAAAAGAATTCTTGTTTCTTACTGATTATTAGACATTTAGGAATTATATATAAAATAAGCATATTTCATTTACAATATTGTAAGCGAAATAAGGTAAATCGGCAATATCAAAATTCAGTTAACTTTTGGCTGATTGTTAAAAAAAAATCGGCTCTTAGAAATTTTAGAAAATTTTGAAATGATTTTTAAGTTTCAACCAAAATTCAGAATTTCTGAATTCGTACCAAAATTTATATAGTATTTTGATGCTATTTTACTATCAAAATGTCAATTTCGGAAATATACTCTTTTCGCAAAAATTTATCTTAAATTCGATCGTTAATAAATTTTAGCTAAAATTCAGAAATTCAGATTTTAGTTTCAACTAAAATTCAGAATTTTCGAATTCGTGCTGAAATTTAATAAAATATTTTAATGCTATTTTACTGTCAAAATGTCAATTTCGGAAATATACTCTTTTCGCAAAAATTTATCTTAAATTCGACCGTTAATAAATTTTAGCCAAAATTTAGAAATTCAGATTTTAGTTTTAACCAAAATTTGGAATTTCCGAATTCGTGCTGAAATTTAATAAAATATTTTAATGCTATTTTACTGTCAAAATGTCAATTTCGGAAATATACTCTTTTCGCAAAAATTTATCTTAAATTCGACCGTTAATAAATTTTAGCCAAAATTTAGAAATTCAGATTTTAGTTTTAACCAAAATTTGGAATTTCCGAATTCGTGCTGAAATTTAATAAAATATTTTAATGCTGTCGAAATGTCAATTTCGGAAATATACTCTTTCCGCAAAAATTTATCTTAAATTTGACCGTTAATAAATTTTAGCCAAAATTTAGAAAATTTAATAAAATCTTTATTATTTCGAAAAAAAAATTACTGAATTCAGATGATTTTAATACAAAATTTCTAATTTATCATTTATTTCTGATTTATTTCTGAATTTATGAAAATTTTAATAAAATTACATAATTCTAATCATTTCAGAATAAAATAAGAAAGATAATTTTTAGCGTAAATTATATTTTCTATTTATTGGATTTACTGCCAAATACTCTTTAGCATTTTTACGATCTGAAATTTTATACTTAACCGGCACAAATCGTCCAAGAATATAATGGACTGGAATAATACAATCTCAGCTTTTAGGATAAAATTCAGTATCCCACAATTCGACATTACACATTTGTTCTTGATTTATGCCGAAATAGAACTGATTCTTGATTTTTTTGTACCAACGAACATATGCCAGATAATGATTTTCCATATTTATTCTATTTGTACTTATTTCATGAACAAAAAAGAACTGAATTTGATCCAGATAAATATCAATACTATCATTTTCAGATGCAAATTTAGCTAGAATATATGAGCTTTTTTGATGTTTAGGTGACAATATCGAATCAAATATTTCGGAACCAATTCGGCAGCGACAATATTTGTTTATTTTTAATGGAATTATTATTGAATTTAAAAAATCAGTTTCAAATGGCTTCCGAAATTTCAAGTTTTCATATGTATCATTATAATAAGTAATCATTAGATCTAAAATTCCATCTGCCGAAAGTGGAATATTTTCTGAAAATGGTTTCAACATTTCACCCGGAAATGGTTCTTTTCCAGAAATAGTTGATTCTTGAATTGTTCTCGAATACATCCAGAATCTTCTCATTTCATCATGACCAAATTGATCCATTTCTGAAAGAGATCCAACAGATTGACGAGTATTAAGAATTTCTAGACCTTTTGAATTATTTTCAGTATATATCATCTCATTTATTCTATTGTCATTGATTAATCGACGCATTAACTCTGGTTCGATTTGCTAATAACTATTGGGCAGTGAACCTAATAAGCAAAAAATCAGAAAAAAATCAGAAAAAAATAATCAAAAAATAATAATCAAAAAATAATAATCAAAAAATAATAATCAAATAATAATCAAAAAATAATCAAAAATAATCAAAAAATAATCAAAAAATAATTAAAGTATATTAATTTACCAAGTATTCCATTCATTCTTTCAAATGAAAAGCACCAAAAAGCATATAATGGACCAAAATCGTGCGAACATGCGCTTAAATGAAGTGATAAGTGAAGATTTGGTGTTATTACATTTCTTCCATATTTTTTCTCAATTAATGTTACAACATCTACTATTTTCTTATGAATTTCATCTAAAGATTTAGTTTCTAGAATTCGATTTACAAAAAGATAACAAATTCGAACAAAATATGTAAGAATCTTCCTATCTATTTCTTCTAAATACTCCCAAAGTACTACAGTAGCATAAATTGAAATAAAAATTCTCCATTGATCAGCAGTAAAATTAGAAAAACCTTCACCACAATAGATTTTTCCCGGAATTCAACTCAAATCAGCGGGAACTTGAAATTCATTCATTTTTTTTTGAATATTATTTAAATTATTTGATGATAAAACCCCCATATTTACCCAAATTCGTTTCACGATCCATTTTGCAATACCCAAAAATAAACAATGCATCGGATCAACTGTTATAAATTGAATTGGGTCAAAATAAGGTAGGCGCAACAATTCTGACCATCTTACTCCACTATTTTTTGTAAATTTCTTTCTAGCAGAATCCGAATTGCAACCTCTCCATCTTAAAGCATTTTCAAGATGCTTGGATGAATCTTTTGCAATAAACCAATTGTCCATATCATCCATCCCAGCGAAATTATGTTGCCGATTTTCGTAATTTGCCTTTTTTTCGCATCGATAGCAAGATACTAATACCGAAATGTGACCACAGATTTTTCTAGCAGCAGGTACATCACAAGAAACTAATATTAAAGCTGCCCAGATTTTCTTTCTATTCAGACAATTATTTGTCTTATTTAGGATAATTCCATTCCAAAGTGATTTCAATTCATCCACAATTGGTGCCAAATAATGATTTATTTTATGTAGGCTAACTTCATTTGGACCTGGCAATAATCCAAGAATTAGTAGATTTTCGCGCTTAAATCGGATATATCTGGGCAGATTACAAATTGTGGCATAAATTACTCCAGTACCATCATAAGGTTAAAACCAATCAAGATTTATCATTAAACCAAGATGTGAATTTGCTATCTCATTTCGAAAAAAATTCGGCAAATTTTCGTCATTCATTTCTTTGAAACTCTTCCAAATTTGACCATCATAAATGTCTGATAAAATTTCATCAGAGTTCGTCCAATTTAACCAATGTCGAAGGAAATTTTCGAAATTCAGACGATTATAAAATGCCATCAATTGTTGTCGAATTCTGGTAAATGGATAAATCAACTTGAATTTTAACTTAAATCTATCCATTGTTGGAACTTGTTCGGATAATATTATTTGGCATTGGCGATTTCGTCTAGTTGTTGAATTTGAAAATTCGACGTGCTGACATTTCATGATAGAATTGGTATCATTTTCTTTATAATCTTCCACTTCTTGTTTATTATAAAACTTATGGCATTTCGGACATATACGAAAAGAGTAAAAATCATTTCTTAATCCAAGTTCTTTTTTTGTCATATATATTGAATTAGGAAAAGTGTCAAATTCAGAATTGCCGATTTCTGATAACAATAATTTAGTGAACTTTATTAACGATTCTGTGGTAGTTTCAGATAAGTTGAATTTTATCCGAAAGCTCATTATTCATAATAGAATTCATAAGTATGAATTATTATTTGTCGATTTTGGATCAATCAATTTATCAGGATCATAATTTGGTGATGAATAATCTTCAAAAATATTAGAAAATTCATCAGCCGATTCTTCTTCACTTTCGATACTTATTTCTTCCATTTCTTCTATTTCATTTTCAGAAAAAATGTTTAAAACTTCATCATCAATGATTATATTAGAAATTTCAACCGAAATTGGTTGATTTGTATGTCTTTTTGGACGTATTCTAGGCAAAAAGGTAAGATTTGGGATGTCATCCTTTTCTATTTCTAGTAGATTAACATCTTGCGTAAGTGTAGTTGATTTTGATGATGAAGATTCATCAATTCGTTCACTTTCTTCGATTTCTTGCTGATTTTGGAAAGATTTTATTGAAATTTCTGATGACTCGTTAGACAAATCATGAATCATCTTTGTGCGAGGATCTATTAATCTTCCATTACATTTCGGACAATTATATAAAACTAATCTACTACTACTTGATGGTTGATTTGAGGTTGATTCTTCACCAAGTATATTAGAAATTGATCTATTTCTACTTTGCTAAAATCAGCATTTTCAAAAAATATCGTGACGATATCGTAAAGATATTAATAAATATCATTAGGATACCTTAATGATAGTTTCATGAGGTTATTATGATTGTCATAAGATTATCTGATATATATTACAAAGTTATCCTCGTGACATATTTATGATATCTATTTGATATTAAAAAATTAATAAAAATTTAAAAAAAAATTATTAAAATACATATCGCTAGGATACTTATTCGATATTTTAAAAAGATTTATTGAATTAATATCTTTGTGATATTGCATTGATACAAAATATATATGACAAAGATATGATTTCGAATTTTCAAAAATAAATAAATCTTTTCAATATAAATATATATCGCAAAAATATAGTCTTGATATATCTGAAAACTTAGATTTATAAATATTATTAAGATATCTTTTTAATATAGAATTGATTATAATTTGATACAAATATATATCACTGGGAGGTAGTTTTGATATATGTATTTATAATTATTGTCAGGATATCTTTTTGATATAAGATCAATAATAAATCAATACAAATATATATCATAAAAGCATGATTATATGTCTAAAATCTTAAATTTATAAATATTGTCAGGATATTTTTTTAATATAGAATTGATTATAATTTATTACAAATATATATTACAAAGATATAGTTTTGATATATCTGAAAATATAAATTTATAAATATTATCAAGATATTTTTTCGATATAGAATTGATCATAATTTAATATAAATATATATATGTATTTATAATTATTGTCAGGATATCTTTTCGATATAAAATTAATAATAAATTAATACAAATATATATTGCAGGGGTATGATCTTGATATGTTCAAAATCTTAAATTTATAAATATTGTTAGAATATCTTTTTGATATAGAATTAATTATAATTTATTACAAATATATTGTCAGGATATCTTTTTCATATAAAATTGATCATAATTTAATGCAAATATATCATTAGGATATGATTTTGATATTTCAAATTATTGTTATCGTTAGAATATTTTTTCAATGATAATTTAATATCAAATATATATCATTAAGATATTTAAAAATAAAAATTTTAAAGAAAACTTATTTCTTACCCAAAAATTACCTATAATTATTATATAGTATCATGTCATCTGAATATCAATTTTTATTATTAGTTAGAAAATCCTATTTGTTACATTTATTTTTCATCTAAAAATCACCTGATAATTATTTAGTAATTACATGAAAGCAATCTTACTTGAGTAAAAATTAGAAGTAAGCAATATTTCAGTTTATCCTAGATGAAGAATATATATATACTTATTTCTATATTATTTAAAATTATAAAATTATAAAATATTATACAGGATGAAAAAAAAATTCATTTTTATAAAAAATATCAGAAGAATCATGCTCGCCTGTCTTACAGACAGTTGTACAGTTATGTACAAAATGTACTCTTTGTTGTTGATCCACAATATTAATAGGAAATATTACATCCCATTTTTCATTATCACATAATTTAAATTGTGAACATCCACCAAGTAAATTATTTTCAGATCCTGGTATTTCATTATACCATTTTATATAAAAAAAAAGATAATTATTAGTATCATTACCTTTATGGCTTATTATTGCCCTCACGATAGCATATGTTAGTTTTTCTGTTGTTTCTTCTTCAATCTCTATCACGTCCCCAGATTTAATTTTGATTTTGTTAATTGCTCCATTTTCATTTTTCACTTCATAATATATGGAATTATGGAATTTTATTTTTTTGTTTGTTAATAATCCTTCTTTCTTTAATTGATTAGTATATGCACGAAGAAGATGAATTGAGATATTATTTAAATTAAAATTTTGAATTTCTTTTTTTTTTAGCTGTCGAGAAACCTTTATATTTTGAATATGCTGAAATGGTGAGACTATCTCTAATAAAATAAAAAAATAATAAAGTTAAAAGACTAAGAATATGAAAAATTAAATATTTAAATAAAATATTATTACCTTCAGAAATATTTAAACCACTTGTTATATACCAATCATTAAATAAATTAAAATTTTTATAATTAGAATTATTGTCAAAGAAATTTCTTATTCCTTCCATAGTAATATATCTTTTTATCAAATCAAAATCTATTTCCTTTTTATTAGTATGTGGAGCAAAATTCTTAAATGTCCGGTGTACCATTTCTTTTACACCTACAGATATATTAATGAGATTTGCATATGATAATGCATGTTGTATCAAATGGAAGTTTATATGCATATTGGGTAAATTTCTAAATTCTAGAAATATCTAAAATAATATAAGTTTAAGAATTATTATATAAATTAATTCAAGAAAAAAATAAAAAAAATAAAAATTTATTTTTATTAAAAGATCACGTTCTTCTTGTAATAATATTTCTAATTTTTTATAATCGTCATTTAAGAAAGACAGGGAAAAAATAGTCTTGGTACATATAGCCATTTTACTCCAAACTTCTATTATTTTTTTTGGTACTACTTTAGAATGGATATTTAATAAAATTTTTATTTTTTCTAATGATTCTTTTTTTATATGCTCCTGAGACAAAAAACGGTTGAGGATAAATGGAACAATCATGGTAAATCGCTGATAATCACTCATAAAGTGTGACCGAGAATGAGAAGTTGGACTAGGCATTTTTGACCAAGTAGATGGAAATTCAAAGTATTTCCAATTTTTTATAAATAATTTTTTTCCACTTTCAGATAATAAATCCATTGTTATTTCCATTAGACGGGCGATTTTTCCAGAAACAGCATGATAAGCATCTTGAGGTATTTGTTGAAATGGATTAAATTTTAAATAAGAAAAAGGTGAAGGTTGAATACTTATTCCATATTTCGTTGCAAAATCTTTTTTTTCTTGTATACTTTTTAATAAATTATATTGTTGTCGTAATTTTTTTATCTGATGAAGATAACGGGCATTTTGAAGACAATCATAATTTTTATCAGATAATTGTTCACGAAGTACAAAGCAATTGCGACATCCATGATTTGCGCTATGTCGTTTTATGCCACAAAGATCATTTCCTTGAGGTAAGTCTGCTGTAACAACTCCTAAACCACCTATTATTAAATATTCTATATTATTGATTTTCATTGGTATTCCTTTCTCCAATAACTGGATATCTCTTACAAA
>PQFF01000148.1:72828-86436 GCA_003547095.1 Diversispora epigaea
CATATTTCGTTGCAATATCTTTTTTTTCTTGTATACTTTTTAATAAATTATATTGTTGTCGTAATTTTTTTATCTGATGAAGATAACGGGCATTTTGAAGACAATCATAATTTTTATCAGATAATTGTTCACGAAGTACAAAGCAATTGCGACATCCATGATTTGCGCTATGTCGTTTTATGCCACAAAGATCATTTCCTTGAGGTAAGTCTGCTGTAACAACTCCTAAACCACCTATTATTAAATATTCTATATTATTGATTTTCATTGGTATTCCTTTCTCCAATAACTGGATATCTCTTACAAAAGGCTTTATAAATTCATTAAATGAAGCACCAAAAGGAACGAACCCAATAATAAAATGATTTTTTAATAATTTTCGCAAGTCAAAAGGCATATTACCAACTTGTATGTACACACCACCTAGAGAATGATAAACTGTACGGTATGTTCCGAAGTCATCAAAGTAGAGGTCCAAAAAAATTTTTTTTACAGGAAGATTTTTAAGATTTTTTGGTTCTTGGATATATTCCAAAGGAAGAAAATGGCGAAATTTTATGTGCCTTGTTATCCAAGTTGCTTCTGTTCCAGGTTTTTTATATAATATTTCCTTTATTATATAATTATTTTGATTATTAATATATTCGTCATTATCATCAAATAAGATTTCTTGAGAAGTCACTAAATTTTTTGGTAAAATAAAAATAAATTGGTTTTCATAAAGCCATAATATATTGTTTAAAAAAATTTTTTTTTTTTGTAATGTTTGTGGAAGTTCATGGAATTCTAAATATATTTCTACTTTTATTAATATTTCTTTATCTTCGTTATGAACAATAGCACGAATTCGTCCGAAGGATATTTTTTCATTATTAATATCAGATTTAAAAATTATGGAAGTTCCAGTATTATACGTTCCTAAAAATAAATATAAATAATTAATATAATATAAATAATTAATTATAATAATTATAATAATTTTAATTTTATTAATAAATAAAAAACTTACTTCTATTAACAGTAATAGAAGTTATTCCAAATAAAGGAGATTCTTGCCAGATTGTACCATGCCAAAATTCACTTTTTTTATCNGTGAGTTATTAAGGATTGTACGAATATGGTCAATTATTGAAATGGAATATGCCATTTTTGTAAGTTGAGAATTGGATGATGTTTTTTCTTTATTAATATTTACAACATTTTTTCTGATTTTATGAAGAGGGAGATGTTTTCGTTGTTCTTTTAATGTTTGTATATTTTTTGGAACGTCTATAGGATTAAAGTCTTCATTATTAATTATATTCACAAGGTCTTTATAAGCACTATTTCCTATCATATGTTTTGTAATCCAAGTAAACAACATTAAAGATGTTATATTTTCAAAATTAGTTTCTTCTTCGATATCCATTTCTACATCAGAATTATTGTCATCTTCAGAGAAGTCAGAGTAGTCAGAATTATTATTATTATCATCTTTGGAGAGGTCAGAGTAGTCAGAATTATTGTTATTATCTTCGAAGAGGTGAGAGTAATCAGAATTATTGTTATTTTCGAAGAGATAAATATTATCATAGTCAGAATTATTATAAGAGTTGTTATCTTCAGAAGAGTAAGAGTTATTAGAATTATTGTTTTCGTTGTCAAGAAAACAAATATTATTGTTATCATCGGACAGATGAATTTCATTATAATTGTCAAAATTGTTGTCATTAAGTTGGTCTGAAGTATCTATATTATTTTTACTTTTTCTTACATAAGTGTTTTGAGGACGTGGACGTTGGATTTGTTTACTCCTATTTCTAATATTTAGACTCATGTTATTCTTACATAAGTGCTTTGAGGACGTGGACGTTGGATTTGTTTACTCCTATTTCTAATATTTAGACTCGTGTTATATTTATAAACTTAGTTTTGTTATTTATTTATATATCTGTGATGTTACACAAATCTATCTTCATATCACAGAACTTGATTAATTCTGAATTATTATAGTCACTTCCTCTATAGTCACCTCCTGTACAATCACATCACATAAATTTCTCTATAATCACAGGATTTTTATAGTCACACCTCCGTTGGTTTTAATTCTTAATAATGCTATATAAAAATCCCGCTATATAGTCACTTTTGGTTATAATCACACTTTTTATTTTTGATCTGGAGGGTGTGACTATAGAGAAGATCAACTGTACATAATTAATTCTAAATAATCACATAATTAATTTTGAATTAATTTTGAATTAGCTAAAATGAGATTCTCTCAATTTTTATTGATAAATTAATAATAAAATACATTTATATATATTTACATTATTATAATTGTTTTCTAATCTATTATTAATATAATTAAAANAAGTCTATAAGTTTTGCTTAATTGGAGACTAGAGCTTGTCACTCATTTTAAGACGGAGCTGGTCATTAGACTTATTCAAACTTGAACTTGTCTATAAGTTTTGCTTAATTAAAGACTAAAGCTCGTCAATATATTTTTGTCTATTACTAAAAAAAACTAATAAAAAACTTATTAAACTTGAATAACTAAATATTATCTATATTATCTCATTACTAAAAATCACACTTGATCAGAAAAAAAAATATAATATATATCCAACCTAAAAAAAGATGAGATTTTTGAAGGATATACACCAAGTATGATAAGTATATCAATTCATTTCAACCAAGCTCTAGTCTCGGAAGTCGTTAAATATACCTACTTCTACTTAATGTATCACTTCAGATATGGGAAATTAAATTAAAAAAATAATAATTATAATTTTCAAAATAGTATTTTCAATATCATCATCGTTATTATAAACTGTTTAATAATAATAAATAAATAAATAATTAATTAATTAAATAAATAAATATATAAATAGTTAATTGATTGTATTAATTATATTAATCTTGATTCAACTCTTATTACCATCATTATCATTATTATTCATTATAATTGTTATCATCGTCATCGTCATTGTTGTTGTCATCGTAACCATCATCATTATTGTCATTGTCATCCTTTTCGTTGTTGTTGTTGATGTCATTATCGTCACCACTATTATTATTGTTGTAAATTGTTTAATAGCAATAAATAAATAAATATATAAATAGTTAATTGATTGTATTAATTATATTAATCTTGATTCAACTCTTATTACCATCATTATCATTATTATTCATTATAATTGTTATCATCGTCATCGTCATTGTTGTTGTCATCGTAACCATCATCATTATTGTCATTGTCATCCTTTTCGTTGTTGTTGTTGATGTCATTATCGTCACCACTATTATTATTGTTGTAAATTGTTTAATAGCAATAAATAAATAAATATATAAATAGTTAATTGATTGTATTAATTATATTAATCTTGATTCAACTCTTATTACCATCATTATCATTATTATTCATTATAATTGTTATCATCGTCATCGTCATTGTTGTTGTCATCGTAACCATCATCATTATTGTCATTGTCATCCTTTTCGTTGTTGTTGTTGATGTCATTATCGTCACCACTATTATTATTGTTGTAAATTGTTTAATAGCAATAAATAAATAAATAAATAATTAATTAATTGATTGTATTAATTATATTAATCTTGATTCAACTCTTATTACCATCATTATCATTATTATTCATTATAATTGTTATCATCGTCATCGTCATTGTTGTTGTCATCGTTACCATCATCATTATTGTCATTGTCATCATTTTCGTTGTTGTTGTTGATGTCATTATCGTCACCACTATTATTATTGTTGTAAATTGTTTAATAGCAATAAATAAATAAATATATATATATAATTAATTATTATATTAATTTTGATTTGACTCTTCTTACCATCATTTATTAAAATTATTATTGAACAAATTATTAATATTAAAATTATTATTATTATTTAGATCGGCCTCAACAATTTCATCGTTATTAGGAGTGGATTCTGTGATATCTTGGAGATGGATGGCAACGGTTTCTTCAGCGAGCACGGGATCGGCGATTTCGAAGGACGATGAATCTCCAGGTACGTTTTGGTTTTCTATATTGTTTCTAGTTAAAGTTGTATTAATTCATTGGCTTGGGCAATTAATCTAACTGCTCCTTGTTCCTGGTCGNATTATATTAATTTTGATTTGACTCTTCTTACCATCATTTATTAAAATTATTATTGAACAAATTATTAATATTAAAATTATTATTATTATTTAGATCGGCCTCAACAATTTCATCGTTATTAGAAGTGGATTCTGTGATATCTTGGAGATGGATGGCAACGGTTTCTTCAGCGAGCACGGGATCGGCGATTTCGAAGGACGATGAATCTCCAGGTACGTTTTGGTTTTCTATATTGTTTCTAGTTAAAGTTGTATTAATTCATTGGCTTGGGCAATTAATCTAACTGCTCCTTGTTCCTGGTCGCCGATTGGTGGAGTTCTTTAGGTGGTTTGGGTTCGACTTCGTTCGACGATGTCACGTTCTTCTTCGCGGAATTCTATAAATAAGGGTAGCGGCTCAACGACTTGTGATGTAGGTTCTTGGGTTCGTGAAAGACCTGCTACTACTTGAAAGGTAATTTGTAGTAAGGTTCACAGAGGGTTTGAATAAAAAAAGGGAAGGTTTGAAGCGGCGACCGGCGATGTTGCGATCGTAATGAGGATTGATGTTTGTAATTTCGCCTTTGGTGTTCTTGGGATCTTAAACCTTCGTCTTGCTCGGATGCACTCCAAGCAACTGAATATACACTATCTTCATGTTAATCATAAGTTCTAACTAAACCGTCTGTCGAGTTTCTATTATAATTTTAAAAAATTATAAAATTTATTGATAATTTTATTAAGTAAAGAAAGTATAAAGGTATAGATATATATGCATACGCTGGTATATCCTGATATTCACCATCTGATCTATCATCGTCGTCATATTGAAATGCGACTGAAGAAATAGATACAATGCTTTGAAGATTTACTTAACAATCCGAACCCGAACTTAAAAAAAGTTGATCAGCCCACACCCTAAAAAATAAAATCAATTTTTATTAAATATTCCATATAAATATATATATAAATATATATAAATATATATAAATATAAATGTATATATTTATTGAATATTTTATAATATCATACCAGTGTGTGTGATCGGATATTTCTTTAATACTTTCAGAAGTATTCCTCATCCCAAAATCTTACTTTACAATTATCACCCACGGATGCGAATTGGTGCGTTGTTACTGGTGTCAGCAGGTTGTCTTCATGGGTTTGTGAGGTGCTACTGTGTTTGTCGTAAATTGCAAATCCTGGCAAAACGCTTTCTCCATTTACATTATTCCAGCCATGTGAAATTCGACAAACAATCCCATCAATTCTCCGTCTGTAAATATATATCTTTTTGTTTCGTTGGTTCACTAACCATCCAAACCCAACTGACGAGCCTGTCTTAAAATAAACTTATTTGATAACTTTCTTGAAAATCGGCGACCTCTACTGATGGTGTAATTACGGTTAGTTGTGCTTCCCGTAATTGTCGTAATGTGAGTTCCCCACTTATTCGGAGCCGTTCCTGATGTTCTTCGTCTAATAGGTGAGTTCGGTCTAAAAATTAACTATACCGTTCAAAGGTTTGGGGTTGGAGATCTCTTTCTAATCTTAATTGCTCTAAGTTCTTGCCGTACGTAGTCCTGCGGCGATTCAGTGTTAAAAGAGTTTCTTCCTCAGAGGAATTAGGGGATTTTTCATTATTTGGGTTGGGGTTGTTTTCAAAACCGAAAGAATAATAGGTAACCATATGGGCGCAATTATCATGCATTGTACTACTTAAATGATCTATCAAATCAAAAGCAAAATTCTGTAGAATTCCACATTTTCTAATATAGAAATACACCATATTTTGCATCCTGTACGACCAAATATTAAGTTTTATATTGGATAATAAACGAAATGAAGATTCTTTTCTTTCTGCTCAAAAATGGCTTGAAGAAAAATCACATCAAATTATATTTCAAAAAGATGCACCTAAAGCATTTGGATTTCTAACGGAATTATGGAATACATTGAAAAATTCTCATTTTGAAATATGTGAAATTGGTGTTGATGCAACGTGTATGTAATTTTTATTAAATACAAAATTAATATTTATATGGGCTTGAATTATCTATTTTCCTTGTTGACAAACAGACTCTTTCCAGCGATTATTTAAACCAAAAATTTTTAGGAAGAAAAAAACAACTGTGTCCATATTAATTTGTAATAGATAAGGTTTCGGTATGGCAATGGCAGAATGGTTCTTCGGAAAAAATTCAGGCAAAAAACCCCAGGACAAAGAATTTATTTTTTTAGGAACCAAACTCATTTTTTTACAAGAAAGTGATCAAACTGACGTATTTATATATCTGAAGGAACATGATAGTAATGAAGTTATCATAGTCAGAGGACGCCCTAGAACAACTGTAGCTCTTCCAATAATGGATAGATATCCAAGGAGATGGGTAGACTCAGCAGTATATTATGACGATGAACAAGAAAGGAATAAACAGTTACAAGCAGATCCAACAAGTTTTATTACACTCGAGTTTAAATTTTTCAAAAAAACTAACAGATATAGTGTTACAATTAACACAATGGGAACTTTTACAAAAGCTAGTAGACTGACAAAATTTGAGGAGTTCAAAACAGAAAGTGATCTGTATCCTTGGTCGAAGAAGCAAAAATAACAATTGAAACTCCATTCTGGCAAGCTGAACATGTGATTCACAAAGGCAAAGGAAATACAGAAAATACCAGACAGTTAGACCCTATTGAAGATCAAATTTTGTATAACAGTAATACGACTAATCTAAATGCAGTATGTGACCTTATGCAGAAAGCAGGAGATGTCACATCGGAAGATAATCAAGGAACAAATATAGGGGGTCACAACACCCAAATGGAAGGAATCATCATAAATAGTAATAGTAATGCAGAGCCAGAAACAAATTTAGTAGTTAACAATTTAATTGATCAGCATTCACATGAAAACAATGGTAAAAACAACAATCAAGTTGATATTACGCCATTTATAAATTTAGATGATTACACGACAGTTTTAGAAGCATTCCAGAATACAGGCCGGGCTATTGAATTTATCAAATTGTTACTAGAGTGTAAGAAAAAACTGGTGATAGATAAAGAACAACAAATTTTCGATTTTCTTGATAAACAAATAAGAGATCCATGTTTTTTCCGNTATTGAAGATCAAATTTTGTATAACAGTAATACGACTAATCTAAATGCAGTATGTGACCTTATGCAGAAAGCAGGAGATGTCACATCGGAAGATAATCAAGGAACAAATATAGGGGGTCACAACACCCAAATGGAAGGAATCATCATAAATAGTAATAGTAATGCAGAGCCAGAAACAAATTTAGTAGTTAACAATTTAATTGATCAGCATTCACATGAAAACAATGGTAAAAACAACAATCAAGTTGATATTACGCCATTTATAAATTTAGATGATTACACGACAGTTTTAGAAGCATTCCAGAATACAGGCCGGGCTATTGAATTTATCAAATTGTTACTAGAGTGTAAGAAAAAACTGGTGATAGATAAAGAACAACAAATTTTCGATTTTCTTGATAAACAAATAAGAGATCCATGTTTTTTCCGGAAATACAGAGGTTATGAACAAGAAAAACCAGATTATGTGACGATGTTTGAGGAGTTAGTAGGTAACCAAATAGATGAATACAAAAAGAAAAATAACTGCAAGTTTTATATCGGGCAGAGAAATATTAGATTAATTCGGCGTAATGTTCGAGCAATTCTAGCATGGAAATATCTTAGAAGCAGAAAGTTTGACACAATAAGTGGCAACAAAATTGCAGACTGTATTATACATATTATCTGGTTTGTGTTCAACAAGGAAGACAGACCAACAAAGGAAAACCTCTCTTATGATAAAATTAGAGAGTTTTGTAAAAAGTATGCGCCACTGAAACAGAAACAGTTACCATTAGATTACAAACTATTACCATCTGATGTGTCCAAAATGTTACCATTTCCAATACCAATTCAAGATAGAAGTACTATTAGAGAAATTGTAAGTTATTTGAGGAAATCCTTCGATGTTGACAAGTTACCAGAAGGTTACTTTGCAGCAAGACCAGACCTTCCAGAACAGTGGACAGCGTTAAGACCAGAAGTCAGGGACGACTTTCCAATTCGCGATCCAAGCAGATTACTAGAATTAAACTCAATCAGATACAATTTAAAAAGATTTTATACAATTCCAACGAAATTACCAGCAGAATACTTTGATTTGCCAGAAAAAATTGTTTCTCCGAAAGATTTCAAGCCAGCATTACCAGACAATCCTATGGATATTAGTTTAAATTGTGAACGATACTTGCCGTGGAAGAGAGGAGGCACCAGAGATTATTCCTTCTCAGACTTATTGAGTGATTTACACGCAAAATATACATTCCAAAAGCTTCCAGAAAGTTATTTTTTTACAAGAACACCTTTGCCCAACTCGCCTAAAGATATTATTTTACCAAATGAAATTACAGTACCAGCGACTTCGGTACAAGATGCAAGGAAGTTGTCAAGATACCTTTACCCACTTTATGAATACACTATTCCCTTGAACAAGAATTGGATCAATTTCGACGAAGATAAGAGAATTCCTTTACCCAGGTCAATGAAAGAAGCAAATGCAGGAGCAGAAACAAACTTCCCAGTTGACAGAATAAATTTACAAGCACAGGTCCAAAAATTAAGAAAACATTATAAATTTCGAAGATTAGATGAAGGATGGATTAGAACTAGTTACACTCGTAAGAGGGAATTACCAGATATGAAAACAGTATTACAAGAATTAAGTAGTGAACGTTGTGAAGCAATAAAATTACCAATCAAAGACCACAATCAATTTGACAAAACAGTACAGACGCTGAAAATGGTTTATTTTTTTCGTAGCCTACCAAACGAATTTACAGAGTTCGATGAACTTCCTTTGCCAGATTTGCCGGAAATCGGCAAGATGGTTTTTGCTTAAATATTTCAAAGTTGTTTGTCAAGGTTTGGGAGAGGAAGTAGGAGTTATGAAAGATGTTAGTGGTAGAGAAAGTATATGCTATCTAATTAATAATAATATAAAAATTATAATAATAATTAAAAAAAAAATAATAATAATAATAATAAAAATTAAAAAAATTGGAAAAATTAAGAAAAATTTTTAAAAATAAAAGGAGCAATTGTAGAATAGGTAGACAGTATAGAGATTCGAATAAAGAGAGCTATGGACCGGGTGAAACTAATTTTGTTATTAAGGAAAACAATAACAGCATTAGAATAGCTACACAAAATATTTGCGGTTTATCAGATTTAACGAAACAGATTCAATGGGTACAAGCATGCATTGAAGAAAACCTAGATATTATAGGCTTAACCGAAACAAAAATTAAATCTGAACAAAATAAATTCATCATGAAAAATATAAAAGAGGTCCCGATAGATAATGAAAAGGAAAGTTACAGTTCATGGTGGTCATCATCAAATCAATCTCAAGGTTCAGGTGTAGGAATTATGGTTAAAGAATCCTTGGCCAAACACGTTTACAAAATAGAATTATTTGAAGGATATGCTCTGGAGGTGGATTTGGCATTTAAAAGAAATGTTAATCTAAATATTTTAGTAGTTTATTTTCCGGCTAGCAGCAAAAAAAAAGATATTCGAATTAAACTAACTAGATGGTTGATGGAGAGAATAAAACCTAACCTAAATAATAACAAATATCAAATAATCTTAGGTGACTTTAATGCAGTAGTGAATCCAGATATAGACAGAACAAAAATTCATTCGACAAGTAGGAGTACAATTGCAGAAACAACCTTACTACGTCATATACAAGAGTGCAACTTTATAGATTCCTTTAGGATTTGTAATCCGGAGCGGGTTGGTTTTACATGGTTTAGTAGAGGTGACAGCCGTTTAAAAAGCAGAATTGATTTGATATGGCTATCNAATTATGGTTAAAGAATCCTTGGCCAAACACGTTTACAAAATAGAATTATTTGAAGGATATGCTCTGGAGGTGGATTTGGCATTTAAAAGAAATGTTAATCTAAATATTTTAGTAGTTTATTTTCCGGCTAGCAGCAAAAAAAAAGATATTCGAATTAAACTAACTAGATGGTTGATGGAGAGAATAAAACCTAACCTAAATAATAACAAATATCAAATAATCTTAGGTGACTTTAATGCAGTAGTGAATCCAGATATAGACAGAACAAAAATTCATTCGACAAGTAGGAGTACAATTGCAGAAACAACCTTACTACGTCATATACAAGAGTGCAACTTTATAGATTCCTTTAGGATTTGTAATCCGGAGCGGGTTGGTTTTACATGGTTTAGTAGAGGTGACAGCCGTTTAAAAAGCAGAATTGATTTGATATGGCTATCAAACAACTTAATGGAAAAAATAGAAGAATCGGTAGTCATAAGTAAGGTATTGGAAGCGCAAAGTGATCATAAGTGTGTGATTACTAAGCTAGTTTCAATTAGTGAATACGAAAAACAAGGGACAAAAAATAATATTGGCCTTAGGAGAACAATATATGTTGAAAAGAAGGTAACAGAGGAAAGTTGGATAAAATTTGCAGAACTAGTTGATAATATGTTAAGTGAATATAAAAATTTTGAGCAATTCTCAGTGGAAAGACAATGGAATATAATTAAAGAAGCAATACTTAAAGCAGCAAGTAAAACACTTCCAAGGAAAAAAGTCTCGACAAACACTAAACAAAAAGAAGAATTTGTATCGCCGAATGACACCTCATATAGACTAATGAATAGTTATCGAAAATTAAATAATCAATGTAGGTCTTTTTTTTGTCATCCTCACGGGAACAATGTTGAACAGCTGCAGGGCAAGATTAGAAGCACGGTAATAGGAATTGCAAATTTAACAAAAGAAACTCCAGAACAGGTACCATGGAATGTCACTCTTGATGAAGCTCGCCCCTGGTTAGCAGAAATAAGAAATAAACATCAAACTTTGCAAAAAATTTATCAAATAGAACTGAAAAAAAAGAAACAACAAAAAATTCGAGCAGCGATTGAAAATAGATTGTTGACCTTTCAAGATAATCAGAAGCAAGTAATCAACAGTCTGCTGAATAGAGACAAACGGTTGATAAAATTGGACAGTATTGTTAGTCGTGATCAAGGAAAACAAACATTAATATCTGATGCAGAAGAAGTTAAAGAACATGTAGCATTGGCCTTTGAAAAATGGACACGAAGAAGAATAACATCTATAGATGAATTGAATAGTTTCTGGTATAATGTATTTAAGCCTAAATCAGATATCGATCAACAATGGTATGAGGGGACAGTAGCTCCGGTTACGTTGGAAGAGTTAACATCATGTATCCAGTCAGCTAGTAATATAAGTGCTCCGGGTCCAACAGGAATTCCTTATTTTTTTTTTAAACATTTAGGACCATCAGCATTGGTATACATTTTAAGATTTTTCAATTCAATTCTAAGTTCAGGAATGACTCCCAGAGATTGGTCATTGGGAAACGTATTTCCAATTCCAAAACCAACGGACTGGAACAAAGATATAAATAAAACACGTCCGATAACATTACTAGAAACAAGTAGAAAACTTTTTATGAAAATTATAACACAAAGGTTATCGAAAGTAATGACTAACTATAATATCTTAAACCCCAATAATTGGGCAGCTTTACCTGGCGGCAATACTCACGATCCAATCCATATACTTAACAATGTGATAGAAGAAGCTAGAGAATTTAAAAAAGAAGCATGGTTCTTTTTTCAAGATATTTCCAAAGCATATGATTCCATTAGTAAAGAGGTTTTGTATGAAACTATGCGACAAATCAAAATTCCTGAACAGTTAATTAGTATAATGGATAATGTCCTCGATTTTTGACAAAATCGAGTAATCACCTTTCACGGGTTAACAAATCCATATAACGTTTATGATGGTATAGATCAGGGTGACACAATTTCGCCACTATTATGGAGAATTTATTATGACCCCTTATTAGAAGCTATGAGACAAAGTGGGCTGGGATATGCCCGGGCAATGGCATATGCATCTACATGTCTTTCAGAGGAAATTACAAAATCCAGATAATAGGACTTTACGCCTATATCCATCTACAGACAAGGGCAAAACGAACGAGTTATTAAAATGGCTTAACAACAAGACTAATGAAGCCTCCAGCAAAGACATGATCTCGCTGATCATGGGCGATTTTAACTCAGTGGTCAACCCCAAGTTAGATAGAATCGATAGTTTAGAAAAAACTAAAAACACTTCGAGAGGGAAACTAAACTCTGTCATATACAAGAATTACCAAGGTTGTTACAGAATCTGCAACGACCAAAAACCTGGATTTACACATTCAGTCAAAAGGAATAGGGAGCTGTACCCCACAAGCCGCCTAGATTATATTTGGATTAACAGCGGTTCCATAGAAAACCTAATAGATACAAAAGTTTTTGATACAGAGTTAGAATCTATGAGTGATCATAATGTGGTAATATCATTAATCAATACACGCAAATGGTGCCTTAAGAAAAGAGAGGTCATTTTCATAAAACAGCTGCTAAATGCTAACCTCCAAAAATGCATACCATGGCAACAGATCAGGGGGAAACCTGCAAGAAGGAGAGAGCCCAGATGGTATGAGGAAATCAAAAGGGAAATAACGAACAGGGGAATAAATCTATATAGAGAAGCAGACATCAACCCTTTCAATACTCTATTCAACATCACGCATGAGGAACTTAAAAGACGCCAACTAATAATAACATCTAAAAATTCTAGTCAGTCAATCTTTATTATTTCATATGTAATATAAATTAAACTTAATTTTTTTACTTTCCTAGTTATGAATAAAGAGGAGACCTCACTTGTTATATAAAAAAAAAAAATGTCTGGAAAAATCAAGTTTTTTTTTTAAAAGAACAATAAAAGAATTAATATAATAAATCATTTGTTCTGAGGTTAGTTGAGGAAGTAAATAAAAATGGGGTATTAATCTATTATTTAAATATACATTTCTTTCATGGATTACTAATTTTTGTAACTTGCAAAAGTTTTAAAACAAAGTTCGCAATATGTTTTTGTCATTGTTATTGTCACGTATGAAATGATAATTATGATTATTATATTATCACATCACATTAGGTTACATGATAATCATATGTGACAAAATTGAATATGAGAAAAATTGGCCTATATACACATTTTCATTAATAGTAATTTTTAATTAATTTTTGTAGTACAATTTTAAATTGGTGCAACATGGAATTTTATAAAATTTAAAATTTTTTAAATTATATTTTTTCTTTTTTTCAATCGGATGCTTATTGTTTAAATTATTAATTAAAAAAATATTTTTTTTCTATATTTTACAGCTAAATTACATTGAATTACAGAAATTATATTTATCCTTCTCTTCTAATATGCCACAAGAACAAAAAAAGATATTCCGAAAATTATCAAGGAAATTACGAGGAAATTTAAATAAAAGAAATAGAAAGCAACAACAAGAGCAACAACAACAACAACAGCAACAA
>PQFF01000148.1:86585-116188 GCA_003547095.1 Diversispora epigaea
AGCAACAACAAGAGCAACAACAACAACAACAGCAACAACAAGAGCAACAACAACAACAACAGCAACAAGAAGATAATATAATTTTTAATCCATCTCAAGTATGTAATTTGAAAAGTAAGAATATAATTTTTAATTCATTTCTTATATTTAACTTTATTATTAGCATCGTTGTCAAACAGCTTCTAATGAAGCAACTGGAGATAGGTTGAAGTATTACCAGAAGAATTTATGGAAAAGTATTTCTCTTAATCCTTCTGATAAAATATCAACTAAAATTCAAAATAAAATACCTTTATATAATTTATTAGCTGGATTTTTGATAAGGGAATTTACTAAAAATTATTCACTTAAGTTATCTGACATTCCTTTAGATTATCTCCAGTTAATAATTTCTATTAAAGATGATGTTGATAAGGATAATGCAATATGGAGCAAGATTGCAAAGTGGTTTAGTAAAAAAAATAAAGTGCCTAGACATATTGAAAAAGGAAAACTTCAAAAAGTTTTAAAAAAGAAATGGGATAACCTTTTTGAAGATGATTCTTTTAAGATCAAAATGACTAAATCACAAAAAGAAGAATTAATTAATTCAGCAAAACAAAACAATGGATTAGCAAAAAATGAAAATATTCATCATTTTGATAATCCAGGATGCATAGTGGATCAAAATGGTCAAACTTTGATTCACTTAGAAAAAGTAAACGATTCAGATGCTTTGTTAAAAGCTACCAAAGCTGTGAATGAATACTATTTCCATTTAGTTGATGAAAATAATGCATCACATCGAAGTGAAAAATTTTGTCAAAATTTTATTGAACATTTTGGAGCTTATAGACTTTATACTAATCTTCCATATACAAGTCTCCATACTGCCAGTACTCACAACACAGATCATCAAATATGTGTTGATAATTTACTTTATAGTCTTGTACCATTATCAAATTATATTAACAAATTTGTACAAGACAATTATAGTAATATGTATTTGAAGTTGAGACAACTTTCCTTGGGTCCTTTTGTTCCAAAACCTTTTGGAATTTTTACAATGATTGCTATTAATTTTAATACTATTAGTGATTATCATTGGGATGAAAATGATGCATCAAATTGTTTATGTTGCCTGGTACCATTAGGTGACTTTCAAGGAGGTGAACTTTATTTTCCTCAACTTCGTACTCTTGTACCACTTCGACCTGGTCAGATCGTCGCATTCTCTTCTCATTTTTTACTTCACGGCAACTTTCCTTTAACCCGTGGAATTAGACATAGTATTGTTTATTTTGTTCATAATGTTTGTTTTAATAATAATTTGGATAATATGGAAATTATGGATATTAATGAGGCTGAATTAATTAAAGACCTCTATGATAATCAAGGCTTGAATACTAAAAGAGTCAAACTTACTGAGGCTCTTACTTATCAAAAAAATATGGCAAATGGTTGTACTGATAAAAGACGAGGAGATATTCGTAAGTAAAATACTATATATAATTATAATTTATTAAAAAAAATTCAAAATTAATTATTTTTTATTTTAGCTTTATATCATGCTATTAATGGTTTAGGTGCTGAAGTTTCAATTCCAAATAAATAATTATAACAATAAATATATAATTTTAAAAAAAATATATATTTTTAATTTTTTAAAGTTATATACTTTAAACAAATATAACCAAAATTTTCACACCTTTTTACATTTGAAGAAATTCTATTTCTTTTTATAAAAAATTATTAATCCTTCCTTGAATAATTTAAATTAGCAACTAGATAATTACATTATATTGTTTAATAAATTACATGTAATTATTTTACTGACACAAATAAAAGAATTAATATCTTAATAATTTGAATTAACACATTGATAATTGAAATTAATAATAATAAAATAATTGAAATTAGTAATATGATAATTGGAATTAATAATGTGATAGCTTTGTGATAATAGAAATTAGCATTAGTTTTGTGATAATAGAAATTAACATTAGGATAATTGGAATTATCAATATACTAAACTATTTATAATACAAAAACCTTTATACATATGTAAACACATGTTTGAATACATAAATATCACAATTGTTTAGCCCCATTGTATTACACAAAGTGAAAATTGATATTATATAAAAGAACCTTCTGGTTGACTTTAATATGTATTCTTTTAATAATATAATTGTAATTATTTTAACTCAAATACATTTATAACTCAAAAACAATTATAACAATATTAATTTCAATACAAAGACAAACTATAATAATATTTTTTTTGATAATTAAAATTTAAATATTTATTAATTTTAACATGTTTATTGGTAACATATTTTTTAATAATGCAATTATTTTAACTTGAAAACAATTCTAACAATATTAATTTTTTGATATAAAAAAATTAAAAGACGGGCTATAATAATTTTTTTGATAATTAAAATTTAAATATTACATTAATTTTAATATGTCTACTATTATTACAAGAGCTATTAATAGGACAAGAAAAATGTAAAAAATTTAATTATATTAATAATTTTGTATATTTATNGTATTCTTTTAATAATATAATTGTAATTATTTTAACTCAAATACATTTATAACTCAAAAACAATTATAACAATATTAATTTCAATACAAAGACAAACTATAATAATATTTTTTTTGATAATTAAAATTTAAATATTTATTAATTTTAACATGTTTATTGGTAACATATTTTTTAATAATGCAATTATTTTAACTTGAAAACAATTCTAACAATATTAATTTTTTGATATAAAAAAATTAAAAGACGGGCTATAATAATTTTTTTGATAATTAAAATTTAAATATTACATTAATTTTAATATGTCTACTATTATTACAAGAGCTATTAATAGGACAAGAAAAATGTAAAAAATTTAATTATATTAATAATTTTGTATATTTATATGAAAGATAAAGTAATGTTTGACTAAATAATTCAATTCTACTTATTTTAATTTTGTATATTTATGTAGAAGATAACAATGTTTGATTAAATAATTTGATTCCACTATTTTTCACAGTTTTAATCCAGCACGACATAATTGGAATTTTAATGTAATATTTAGGTTTATTATTAATTCAATTTTTAATAACTGTAATTAACATTTAAATTATATACTATAGTCTCCTGATCTTATTAAAGATTATTAGTTTAAACAACTTTATTCACTTTTCTTAAGAATAAGATTTGTTAATAGAAATATATTATATGATTTATTAGAAAGAATCTCTTCCTCGTCAAGACAAAATGCAAAATATTAGAATAAATAGGTCGAAAATGCTTTTATACAATTTCAAAGGTAGAGATTGAAATTAGTACAAAATATAAATGCACACTTTGATAAAAAAACTTAAAAAGTGTTGTGAAGCTAAATCTAGGTAAATTTAAATATTTTAAAATATTCAAACATTAAATTAATGATATTAAATTTTTTTTTTTTATTTGATAGAAATTCTACAGATGATTATTTTGCCAAAGGCAATTTATTAGAGAACATGATTTAAAGATGTAAATCTAGAACTTTTTGATACTAATAATATTGGATCAGATAATAAATATCATAATATCGTTGTTGAAATTATTAAAATCCGAAATTTCAAGCTAATTTAATATCTAATAATACTTCTTTAATTATCATATTACAGATTGTGAGTATTATTTAAATCATAATTATTTGGATCGAAATTTCAAACTAATTTAATATCTAATAATATTTCTTTAATTATCATGTAATTAAATTACAGGGTGTAAGCATTATTTAAATTCATAATTATTTAGATCAAAATTTCAAGCTAATCTAATATTTAATAATAAACTATCATGCAATTGAATCACAGGGCGTACGTATTATTTAATTTAAATCTAAATTTTAAGCTAATCTAACATCTAATAATACTTTTTTAATTAATTATCATGAAATTGAATCACAGGAGATAAGTATTATTTAAATTCATAATTATTTAGATCGAAATTTCAAGCTAATTTAACATCTAATAATACTTCTTTAATTAATTATCATATTACAGATTGTGAGTATTATTTAAATTCATAATCTAATAATACTTTTTTAATTAACTATCATGCAATTGAATCACGGGATGTGAGTATTATTTAAATTCATAATTATTTAGACTGAAATTTCAAGCTAATCTAACATTTAATAATAAATTATCATGCAATTAAATCACAGGACGTGAGTATTATTTAAATTCATAATCATTTAGATCGAAATTTCAAGCTAATTTAATATTTAATAATAAACTATCATGCAATTGAATTACAGGACGTGCGTATTATTTAAATTCATAATTATTTAGATCGAAATTTCAAGCTAATTTAATATCTAATAATACTTCTTTAATTAATTATCATACAGGACGTGAGTATTATTTAAATTTATAATTATTTGGATCGAAATTTCAAGCTAATTTAATATCTAATAATATTTCTTTAATTAATTATTATATTACAGATTGTGAGTATTATTTAAATTTATAATTATTTAGATCGAAATTTCGAGCTAATTTAATATCTAATAATACTTCTTTAGTTGATTATCATGCAATTGAATCACAGTTTGTAAGTATTCTTTAAATTCATAATTATTTAGATCGAAATTATTTGAATCAAAGTTTCAAGCTAATTTAATATCTAATAATATTTCTTAATTAATTATTATATTACAGATTGTGAGTATTATTTAAATTTATAATTATTTAGATCGAAATTTCGAGCTAATTTAATATCTAATAATACTTCTTTAGTTGATTATCATGCAATTGAATCACAGTTTGTAAGTATTCTTTAAATTCATAATTATTTAGATCGAAATTATTTGAATCAAAGTTTCAAGCTAATTTAATATCTAATAATATTTCTTAATTAATTATTATATTACAGATTGTGAGTATTATTTAAATTTATAATTATTTAGATCGAAATTTCGAGCTAATTTAATATCTAATAATACTTCTTTAATTAATTATCATATTACAGATTGTGAGTATTATTTAAATTTATAATTATTTAGATCGAAATTTCAAGCTAATTTAATATCTAATAATACTTCTTTAATTGATTATCATGCAATTGAATCACAGTTTGTAAGTATTATTTAAATTCATAATTATTTAGATCGAAATTATTTGAATCAAAGTTTCAAGCTAATTTAATATCTAATAATATTTCTTTAATCAATTATCATACAATTGAATCACAGGGCGTGAGTATTATTTAAATTCATAATTATTTAGATCGAAATTTCAAATATCTAATATCTAATAATACTTTTTTAATTGATTATCATGCAATTGAATCACAGGAGGTAAGTATTATTTAAATTCATAATTATTTAGATGCTAATTTAATATTTAATAATACTTTTTTAATTAATTATCATGCAATTGAATCACAGTGAATGAGTATTATTTAAATTTATAATTATTTAGATTGAAATTTCAAACTAATCTAACATCGAATAATACTTTAATTAATTACCATGCAATTGAATCACAGTGAGTGAGTATTATTTAAATTCATAATTATTTTGAATTTATTGTATAATTTACTAGCAAATGAATTAAGCATCTTGTTTTTATTTGGGGGAATAAAACATATATATATATATAATAAGAGTCTGTAATATATTTTAAATCGATTTGCTCCAGTATTAAAACAAATAATATTTGATTTTTACTAAGGGAAGTATATTACCGATGATATCATCAAGTATTATAACTCAATAAATATCTTAAATAAGTTGAAATTAATTTGAAGATATAACTATAGAATTAAACTATTAGATGATAACCTGAAAATAAAAAAAAATACAAAAAAGAAAAAACAAAAGGGAAAACAGGTGAATTAGAAGACGAACCAGAAGGTGAATTAGAAGATGAATTAAAAGGTGAATTAGAAGGTAAATTAAAAAATAAATCAAAAGGTAAATTGGAATGGAAATTATTAAAGAGATTAGAAAAGAAATTAAAAAAAAAAATAACATTTTTTTTATCTTGGAATAAAATTTTCATTTATTGTTATATAATCTAAATTTTTTATATCTTTTATAATAATAATATTATTATTACAAATTTCAATACATTTAAAAATAAAAAACTTTAATTGTTTAATATTATTTGAGGTCAATTTTGATATTTGAATACATTTTAAATATCTCTTTAATGGTTTCTTCCAATTTATATTTACAAATTCTTCTAATAATGTAGATCTAAAATTTATTTTATAATTATTTTTGTTTATTACAATAATATTCATATTATTGACTATTTTATTAATATTTACCCTTTCAAGAACTCCTTTGAAAGATTTATCACCTCTTTTTTAAATTCATACCTAAATCCATTAAATTTTTTATGAGCGACTATCAAATGATCACTAAGATCCTCATTTTTTATGTTCCCATAAATCTCTTTTAATAATTTTTTAAAATTATCGTCATCAGGTACACGACGAGTTAAGAAAAGGACTTTTAACCTTTCTAAACAAATATCCTACAAATTCTAGTTAATATTTTTCAAAATTATTTTTATTAATAATAATATAACTTACTCCAAGGGAAGACATTTTGAAATCATTAAAAAAAAAAAGCTTTAACACGATAAATGTAACCTTTATAAACAAATAACACGATAATTAATACCAAATCAGGATGAGGTGATAATGACGCAATTTGACACAATTTGACGCGATTTAACGCGATTTGACGCGTTAACAATTTTTATTTTTTTATAACTTTATAAAATCACTTTGAAAAAATAATTAATAAATCTTTAAAAAAATTGAAATCTTTTACTTTAATAAGTATGAGTGAAAATAATAAAGGTAAAATTTATAAATATTATTATTTAATTAATTTATTATTCAGTTATTTATTCTATTAAATATATTAATAAAAACTTTTTTAGTACGTACGCGATCAAATAAAAACAAGAACCCAAGTCTCATTTATGAAGATGAAGAACAATCCAATATGAATAAAAATAATAAAGGTAAAATATATAAATATTATTATTTAATTAATTTATTATTCAATTATTTATTTTATTATATATATTAATAAAAATTTTTTTAGTACGTACACGATCAAATAAGAACAAGAACCCAAGTCCCATTTATGAAGATAAAGAACAATCCTATCTAACTTCATCTAAAAAAAACAAAAGTCACAATTATGAAGATGAGGTTGAACAATCCCGTCTAGCTCTCTCAGCTAATAAAAAAAATAAAAATTTTACTACTTTGCAGTCACCTATTAATAGTAGAAGCCATTCATTTAGTTCAAAAGAAGCAGAAGCTGACCTTGAAGTTAATCATGATAATTTCTCAGAAAATTATGATTANTACGTACGCGATCAAATAAAAACAAGAACCCAAGTCTCATTTATGAAGATGAAGAACAATCCAATATGAATAAAAATAATAAAGGTAAAATATATAAATATTATTATTTAATTAATTTATTATTCAATTATTTATTTTATTATATATATTAATAAAAATTTTTTTAGTACGTACGCGATCAAATAAGAACAAGAACCCAAGTCCCATTTATGAAGATAAAGAACAATCCTATCTAACTTCATCTAAAAAAAACAAAAGTCACAATTATGAAGATGAGGTTGAACAATCCCGTCTAGCTCTCTCAGCTAATAAAAAAAATAAAAATTTTACTACTTTGCAGTCACCTATTAATAGTAGAAGCCATTCATTTAGTTCAAAAGAAGCAGAAGCTGACCTTGAAGTTAATCATGATAATTTCTCAGAAAATTATGATTATAATAATCAAAATCAACATGACGAACGTAATGAACTTAATGAAAATAATGAATATGAACGTAATGAATACATTGAATATGATAATGACGACCAGAATAATGATAATCAAATTATGTAAATATTTTTTAATTTTTTTAAATAATTAATTTTTATTTATTAATTTATTATGTATTATACTAAATTTTACATTTATGCAGTCCTAATTTATCAGTACTAGAAAAAATCTCTGTATCTGAACTTGCATATTTTGTGGCTTCAAGGCCACATATATTAAACTTGGCAAATAAGATATTTGAAGGCAATAATATGTCATCTATATCATATACTTCCGTATTAACATCATCTGCTCCTGTATCAACATCACCTGTTATATCACCTAGTGAAGTAAATATTAAATATTTCAATATTTATAATTATATTTATTATATTTTCAAATATTTATTTAATATTTTTATATTTATTTAGTTGTCACTTTTGCGAGAACAATCAAAATTACTTTTTCTTCGTACTCGTATCTGTCCAAAAGGACTTAAAGAAGAAATAATTAGACGAATTCGACCTGGAATTGATATGCATTCATCGGTTGCAAGATCAATAATAGAAAAATTTAGCAGTATGATTAATAGTGATCGTGATAAGCTTAATACATTTGCTTTAACATCTGCAAAAGAAATTATTGAAGGGGAAAGGTAAAATTAAATTTTATAATTAATTTTAAATTTTTTAATAATTAAGTTAAATATATAATTAATTTATAATTAATTTTAAAAATCTTAGATGGAGAGAAGTATCAAATGTGAATGTCAACACTATAGAAAAATTAGTTACAAAAGATAGTATAAAACTAGTATTTAATTCCCACTTAAAATATGCTCGTTTACCACAAAATAATGAGGAAGGAATGAAAAAATTATTAGAATTATATCAAGCAGTAGTAAAGATTCACATAATAAATAAACTAAAAGATGGTCAAAAGTCAAATGCATCACTAGAAGTTAAAAATTTAGATTATATTACTAAAAATCTAAAATTTAATTCTGTTTCGGGAAAAAATTATGCATATGAATTTGACCTTGATTATTTTGTATAAAATATATTTTTTATTACATTTTATTACAATTATACATTATATTTNGCAGTATGATTAATAGTGATCGTGATAAGCTTAATACATTTGCTTTAACATCTGCAAAAGAAATTATTGAAGGGGAAAGGTAAAATTAAATTTTATAATTAATTTTAAATTTTTTAATAATTAAGTTAAATATATAATTAATTTATAATTAATTTTAAAAATCTTAGATGGAGAGAAGTATCAAATGTGAATGTCAACACTATAGAAAAATTAGTTACAAAAGATAGTATAAAACTAGTATTTAATTCCCACTTAAAATATGCTCGTTTACCACAAAATAATGAGGAAGGAATGAAAAAATTATTAGAATTATATCAAGCAGTAGTAAAGATTCACATAATAAATAAACTAAAAGATGGTCAAAAGTCAAATGCATCACTAGAAGTTAAAAATTTAGATTATATTACTAAAAATCTAAAATTTAATTCTGTTTCGGGAAAAAATTATGCATATGAATTTGACCTTGATTATTTTGTATAAAATATATTTTTTATTACATTTTATTACAATTATACATTATATTTTTTACATAATAAAAGTATATTTTATTGACGTAATATCAAATACATTTGCGATTTATATAAGTTACAAATAAAGATTTAATTAAAATAATATTTATTCAATAGATATCTCAGACAAACATAATATATAATTGAATTCACAGTATATAAATGACATGAACAATGTTTGAAATTCAATGTACAAAGCATTTATTTGAAAATTATACAAAAAAAAGTTTCTACACAATTTAAAATTTGAATTTTGAGTACTGGACACAATGTATATAATAATATGATATACAGTCAGACCTCTCTATAGTCACCTCCCATATAATCACAAAAATTTATAGTCACACCTTTTATAAAACCAATACCTATTAATACTATGTAAAAAAACCTCTATAATTGGCACATTTTTATATAGTCACAGTTTTTTGTATCCCGAAGGTGTGACTATAGAGAGATCTGACTGTAAATTAATCAATATAATAACGCGACATAAAATGATATATAAATAACATAATGTGATGTAACAAATAAACAAATAAATAAATAAATAGATAAACAAATAAACAAATAAATAATTTTATTTAAAGGATCATTAATTCAAAAATACTGTTTATCTTCTTTTTTGTCAACTTAAATATGCCAAGAGTTAATAGAACTATTCGTGCTATAAACCATCAAAACCCTGTTGTTGGCGTTATTATGTTTCTTCAAGAGAAGATTCGTGATCTGGGTCGTCGTGTTGTTAGTTGTCCTGTTCTTGAGGCAGAAGTTAAGAAACTTCGTATGAATTTACAAACTTTGGAAGAAAGATTAAATAGTGTTAGGAGGGAACGTCATAAATTTGAAATGGAACGCAATGAACTTGAATGGGAATGCTCTCTTTTACGAAGAAATATTATACAAGAGTGGGCACGATATTTGCGAGATCCTGTTAAAACCTATATACAAAGATTTCAACTCTATGAATATGAAATAGATTATCTTAGTCGGGTAATTAATATCTTTCGTCAAGAGTTTCGTATTCATCAGGTGCCATATCCAATCCTTCCTAGACCTCCTCGATGGTTTGTATATCTTTTTTTGGTGATTGTTAAAGCTATATAAAATAAAAAAAAATAATATTTTTAAATAAATAAAATAATATTTTAATTTAATATTTATAGGGTTTCTACTTTATCTTCCTCTAACCACTCGCCTACCTGGTCAGAAAACTCTTCCTGGGACAGGTCCAACCCTTTAAACTTTCTTCCTGATCCTTCTTTCTCTGCTAATAACTTTAATAATAATGAAGAAGATGTTAATAATAGTGAAGCTGACAATAGTGATTCAGACTATACCGTATAATAAAAATATTATAATTTAATTTTAATAAAGTGGTGCTCATTGCGGGCCTTTATCATCTTAATCTAATATAAAAGAAATTTAGTTTAATATGAAAGAAAGTAGTGCTCATTGTGGGCCTTTTCTTTCTATTGTATTTCTATTTACTAATAATATTTAAATTTTTTTTTTCTATTACAAATAGTAATTCTTAAGATATTATTCTTTAATCAATCTGTATATTAATTTTCGTAATGGATGTATCCTTGAATTGTAAATGGTCCTTTGAAACATTTTTTTAATTATTATTAGAAGTTACTTTCTACTAACAAATATAATTGAATTTTAATCAGTATTATATATATAGTAAAAATATTTAATAAATAATTCAGACTAAATTCAATAGTTTTAATTACATGTACGGTTTATATGTATAATAGAAATTAAAAGATATTTAGATCAAAAAATTCAATTTGACACTTATGATATTTCTATAATATTTTGTATATATTGACAATATTTGTAAATATTTGAAATATCTTGATTATATTTTGTAATAAATTTTGATCTTCGCAATATTTTATAATGATTTTTGATTAAAAATAATTAATTAAAAATTATATCGAATAAATGTCAAATTAATATTTATTAAATGTCGAATCAATATTTTGTAAAGATAATTTTTAATTAAAAAATTATATAGTATAAATGTCAAATAGATATTTATTAAATGTCAAATTGATATTTTTAGATATCTTTATGATATTTTGTGAAAATAATTTTTAATTAAAAATTTATATTGCATAGATATCAAATCGATATTTATTAAATGTTAAATCATATTTTAAAGATATCTCTATGATATTTTGTAAAAATGATTTTTAATTATAAAATTATATCATATAAATATCAATTCGATATTTATTAAATATCAAATTGATATTTTAAAGATATTTCTGGGATATTTTGTAAGGATAATTTTTGATTAAAAAATATTATCGCATAGATATCGATTTGATATTTATTAAATGTCAAATCAATATTTTTTAGATAATAAAATTTATTAATTAAAATATATCACAACGATATTGGATTTATAATTTAATAATATAATTTTGATAATTTATTATATCAAAATGATATTAAATGGATATTCTTAAAATATCAGTTTGCCGTTATTTTGAGATATCAAGATAATATTTTATTATATCAAAAACTATCCCAAATATTATCTTTATAATATCTTTTTGATATAAAAATTTCAGGATATCTCAGGGATATTTTGGCGATATCTAGGCGATATCTTTTCGTTATCGAGGCGATATTTCTTAAAACCGTCAATTTTAGCAAAGTACTATTTCTATTTTTATCTGAAGATGTATCATCTTCATATAATACAGAAGCTAATGATCTTTTTCTTACTATTTTTTCCTAAATTAATATTATTTTTTCTAAATTATTTTTGAAATTTTTTAAAAAATAAAAAGAAATATTCTAAAAATATTCTAAAAATATTTAAAAAATCAATATATAATAAGATCAGAAAAAAATCAATAAGATTTCTAAATCCGAAATTATTTTGATATAAGAATAGCATAAGAATAGTGTAAAAATAGTGTAAGAATAATGTAAAAATAGCATAAGAATAATGTAAAAATAGCGTAAGAATAGTGTAAGAATAATAAAATTTGCAAATAAAAGTGTCTTTTTTTCGCTCTTACTTTAATTCATTACTTTCTCAATTACTCTCTAAAACATCCAATTACTTTCTGAAATATACTTGATTACATTTTTTTCTATTTTTACTATACTTTTTTTATACTTTTTTCATTCTGTTTTTTTCTTCTACTTTTTATATACTTTTATATACTTTTTTCATTTTATTTTTTCGCGTTTTCTCTTTTCTCCTTTTTTTTCATTCTTCTTTCTCTTTTCTTCTTTTTTTTTCATTCTTCTTTCTATTATTTTTTATTTTTTCTTTCTTCTTTCTATTATTTCTTTCTTCTTTCTATTATTTCTTTCTTCTTTCTATTATTTCTTATTTTTTTTTTCTTTCCACTTATTTTTTCTTATAATATCTCAAGAATCGCGAACACTGTGAATTCATATAAAAAAACGTGTTAAGCTTTCTTCTTTACAAAATGAACCTTCTTCTGCTCATAATGAGCTGGAATCTTTCGAAACTTCTAAAAAAAGTGTTGATATTTCTTCTTTAAAAGAAAAATACAATATTTGTCTACCACGATCATATAAGGAACAGACTTCTGCTCCTCAAACTGTACACTTTTCGGAAGAACTTGAAAGTACAATTCCAGAGACAGTAGACGAATTAAAAACTGGTAAATATTTATATATATTCTATTTGCTGCATTGTTTCCGAAATGAGCTCTGTTTCACAAAATATGTTTCCGGATTTTATCTCATTTTCAGAAAATCAAAAATTAAAAAAGAAAATTGTTGAACTTAAAAGGCAAAACTCTCAAATGAAAATTGATTTTGAAGAAAAATTAGAAAAAAGTCAAGAAAATATAAACCAAATGAAGGAAGAAATAGATTTTCTGGCTAATATTAGTCAACAATTCGGTGCTGAAAATGATTAGCTCATAAAAAATCTTGATCGATTTCGAAAATATCGAATTCCGGAATCTATTTCGGTAAGATCCAGTCCAGGTGATTCTGGTACCGAATCTGAAATAATTCCTTCAAAACGTCCAAAAGGACAAAAATTAAAATCCAAAAAAATCGCCAAAACAAATAAAGGAAAAAGAGTATTTGGCAATGATTCAGAAGAAGATACTGAATTAGATGATGAAAAAAATGAAAAAGACGCTGTTACTGGATAGAATTACCATAACAGAAATATCAAATCATATAACATTATACTATTTAATCTTGTATCTTATTAGAATAATTATTTAACAAATGAAAATATAAATATTAACATAGTAATTTATTTAATAACGATTAGCAATAATTAGTAATATTTATTAACATGTAGATAGTAAGCCAAATAGTTTAGTTACACAAATGTAAGTAACACAAGTCACCTGTTCACGTGACATAGTTACACAAATATTATATAACTATTATTAATTATCATTAATTAGTATTACTTAGTATTAATTATTATTACATAGTATTTATTAGTATTAATTATTAATATAACATATATTCTATATTTAGTAAGT
The DNA here is from genome assembly GCA_003547095.1 of Diversispora epigaea. Classification (NCBI taxonomy): domain Eukaryota; kingdom Fungi; phylum Glomeromycota; class Glomeromycetes; order Diversisporales; family Diversisporaceae; genus Diversispora; species Diversispora epigaea. Next base: position 100,545 of record PQFF01000148.1, read on the forward strand.
TATATGATAAATATATTAACCAATAGTAATAGTGCACAGTAATAGCACAGTAGTCTAAACAAGTATAAAAAGGGAACTTATTTGACTTGGTTTCTACAGCTTTTAGTTTCAGTTTTAGTTTTAACTTTAAGTTCAAGGAAGTTGGAAAATAATATTATAATTATAAAAATATAATTGTATTATTAGGAAGTGACCATTAAATAAAATATTAATAAATATTAAATAAAAAATAATTAAAGAGATTTATTATCGTATTTATTTAATACATCAGGAAATTTTTTCGAGCGTAATATTCCGTAATTTTAACGTGATATTAAATTTCCGTAATTTTTCGCGTAATATTACGGAAATTTTCGAAAATTTTCGAAAGTTATTGAAACGTTAAAATTCTGTAATATTACAGATGCTATTTTCCGTAATTTTGACGTTTTAAAAAATTTTCGAAAATTTTCGTAATTATTACAAAAATATTTGCCTAAAAATTTTCGAAAGTTTATCGTTTTAAAAAATTTCGAAAAATTTCGTTTATTTATTGTTTATTTATGATCTTGTTTATTTGTTTATTTATTTTGTTTGAACTTTTTCACAAAATGATCTTGTTTATTTATTCTTTTTCCAGAAATTTTAAAAACTATATACTCTTTTTTCAAAAACTTATTTTGTTTCAAACTTTTTCAAAAAACTATATACTCTTTTTCAAAAACTTATTTTGTTTCAAACTTTTTCAAAAAACTATATACTCTTTTTCCATTAATTTTCAAAAACTTATTTATTTTATTTCGAACTTTTTCAAAAAACTATACTCTTTTTCCAAAAACTTATTTATTTCTCAAGTAAGTATGTTGGTTTTTGACAAGATTGGACGCCAGTTGCTATCTGTAAAATTTTCATTTGATGTTGTGTTTCCGGGTCGTCTGAGACTCCAGTGAATCTTCTTGAGTCCCTTCGGTTGTGTTAAAGTAATGGGCAGGGTGGAGTTCTGATAGTAAAACGCTGTTAGTTCTCGACGTTCCTTTCTTTGATTAATACAGCCCTTATACTATGATTTTCCTGTGGTGACATTCCGCCATAATCGCAGTAACAGGTAGTCATTCAATGGGGGTTATTCATAAAGTAGGATACCCCCTGTTGTCTAGAAGTAGAATACTCTCAGACGCTAACATGCTTACTTAGAAAACAGCGCACAGCAATTGAATCAGTTTATTCAATACTGTTTCTAACATTTTTTTTTTTTCTTTTTTCCTTAGTATCAATAACAAATTTTCGGAATTTTTCAAAGATTTTCAAATTATTTTTGCGAATTTTATTTTCTATTTTTTAAAAAAATATTCAAAATTACATATTATTATAGTTTTTTTCGAACATTTTTATATTTTTTGTATTTTGATTTTTAAAAATTATTATTGTATTTTTCGCATATTTATTTAATAAAAAATAATGAAAAATAAAAAATTGTAATGTTAATGAAAATATAAAAAATAATCTATTTTTTTTCGTTTATTTACGAAGTACTTGGACCTCCGCTAATTATTTCTATTAATTCCTCATCCCATATTTCCTGCCTTTCTTCTTCTTCCCGCCTTTCTTCTCCTTCCTGCCTTTTTTCCCTTTCTCTTTCTTCTTCTAATACTCTTTCTTCCCCCAATCTTCTTTCTTCTCCTTCCCATCTTCTTTCTTCTTCTTTTTCTCTTTCTTCTCTTTCTTTACCTTTTTTTTCTTCTTCTTCAGATGTTTCCTCCTTTGATTTCTCCTCTGATTCCGATTTTTCATCTGATTTTTTTTCAAATTCGATTGTTTCGCCTTTTTCTAATTTTTTCTATAAATAAAAATAATAATTAGTATTTCGTATAATTCGTATAATTACAAATAAATTTAATAAATTTATACTTACGATATTTTTCTTCATTCTTTTTCAAATAGCTTCGTCATCGATTTTTATACTTTCGACTTTCGGGCTCAGCAAGTATTGTATTATTGAAATCGTAAAGGTGACTTTTTCTTTCGGCACCTTCGATTTTTCCCAAATTTTTTCCATGATGTTTGTACACTAGGTCAAATTTTCATGACCATCGATGTCTTGGTTCAGTTTTCTTAGTACATCTTTGACCTTTTGGGATTTTTTCCAAGATAATACTTCACTTGCTGCGGATTTGGTATTGATTGTAGACAAATCCGATTTCCCGAAAGTTGAAAAAAATGATGATCGAACTCTTGTAGCAATTGCTCCTCTTCTGCTCCGGTGTTTTGTGAGGAGCTTGAAAATTTTTCAAATTTTATTAAAAATTATTTATTATACTATAATTTATATAATTTATATAATTTAATACTTACTCTGCTGTGAATGTATTTACTATAGTAATAACTCCACCGATCATCCTCTCAATGTTCGAAATACTCCGGATAACTTTTTGCGGAAATAGCACCAGCAGATTTTTTTAATTCTTTTTTATTTGGATATATATATTTATTAATAGAATAAGAGGCAATTTCCCCTACAAATTCCTATTATAAAGAATACCAAATAAGTAAAAAATATAATTCATTTTAAGAAAATCTCACATATAATACTTACTTTAATAAATGATTCTTCAGTTGTGTAGTCTCCGACATCACTCATTTCCAGAAGTTTTCGAACATCAGAGATTTCTTTTTTTAATTCGTTGAAAATGATTTTTGCTTCCTTTCGGGTAAGTGGAGCATCGTCATCTAAATGTAAATACATTAGTTTGTATATTTAAAATATTTCGAAGGATTTCAAAGAAATTCAAAAATTTACCGTTATTACCAATTTCAGTAACTCCCGTTTTTGTCTTTCTTCATTTTCTTGAAGTAGTTTGTGATGGCGATGGCGATGGCGATGAGTGACGACTTATTATTACATGTGGTGATGATGGTTGTGGTTATGGTGATTCTTGTCGTGGTTGTAGTGATGCTTGTCTTGATGTTATTCTTGATGCTTGTTTTTATGTTGTTCTTGATGCTGGTCTTGTTGGTTCTGCTGTTGCTGAAGTAGATACTTTGTTTTTTTTCGATTTAACAAATCTCGAATGACCAGAAAAAATTCTGACGATTGCTGTTCTATTTTTGTTTTGCTTTTTTTGGTGATAACTTAGTCTTGTTGACATGTTTAAAGAATTATTAAATATTTTATTATTTGTAATATTTGAAATATTTTTTGATTTTTGAAATAAAGCTGGAAGAATTTTGATATTTTTTATATATTTTTTATTTATATTTGTTGTCATTACATTTCTTCCTTAAACGAAATATGTCGTGATTAAAAATCATTGTCCTTCATTCTTTTGAAATTGTCATTACATTTTCGTTTTAAACGATCAGTGAGATCTCATCTTTATTCAGATATTTATAATATACATTATAACAATAATAACTTAAACTACAAATACATAAAGAATAAAAACTAACTAGGAAGGATTGGTTACCTGCCACCGTTTAACCAGCCACCGCCGTAAGAAAACCAAAGTTCGCTTACAGAGTCGCCAGCTACAACCCCACTTCTAAGACCCTGCAGCCATCCGAATACAGGATATCTTAAAAACAGTGCCGAACCACTGGATCAACTATCTTATTTTCCAAAATTTAATTAAAAAAAAGAAAAAAATATTTCGATACTATGTTACATATAGAGGAAAACGTGATCGTATAAAAACCTCTAAAAATAGCTTTCTCAAAAAATATGCTATCATTTTTAAAAGGAAATTTTTTTCTATCAATACGAGACTAAAANTGAGTAACAAATTAAATATGCAACCATATGTGATACTAATTTCAGCCCTAATAAATTTGTCTATCTATGGATAATACTTGTGTATCAATTTCGTACTACTACAATTTCAAGGTCAAACCTATATTTCAAATTCCCCACAATTTTGGTATTACTGCGCCATTAAAAATTATCATCAATTTTATTATCTTTCTAAGTAAAGGCCCCGCTAAAGCCGTGATATCTAACCCAACTGTCAGAAAGTTCGTAAAGTCCATGTCGTCTAGCCATCGCAACAGATAACACAGTTTTGTTCATGGGTTTCGTCCCCAAACACAGGGCTCCAGTTACGTTTATATCTCTGCCCTAATCCTTGAGATAGTTATCCTTTCACTTTAAGAGAGTATTTTATCCACCTGCCAGTTCCTCGCCAATCCTATTGCAACGGGAGTGGGCTTAAGGATAGGACCCAAGGTTCTTATGGAGCTCAGGAAATGCATTTCTCATAATAAAGCTAAGCTTGGAGAGAGCATGGTGTGTCGTTACCTCCGTCTACTTCGTCTTGTCGGGTTGTCTTTGAATTTTAGTTACCATTGTATATTAGCATGCCAGGTAAAAGCTTTCGCAAACATTTAAACTCCCTCTCAGAACCATACAAACTTCTACGAATGAAGGAAGGAAAGAATTTAAATGTAAGTTAATAACTTCGACCTGGCCCCGAAGAAAATTTTTGTTGACTTTCTATGAAAAATAAAAAATTTGTATATATAAAATTTTAATAAAAAATTGATAAGCGGAAAGATTGAAATTGTCATTACATGAATTATTCATATTATCTATTAACATATATCTTTAATTAGCAAAATCGGTCATCACATTTCATTTTTTTTCTTTTGATTTTTGAAATCTGCGCATATCATAATTTAATAGTATTATACATATTATACATACCTTTAATCAATTTTCACATATTAAAAAGTTTTTTTTTCTTAATTGATTATTTGTTCTAATTACAATACAATTTATTTTGAAATTTGTTACGCATTTTCGAAACATAGTATTATGCATACCTTTAATTATATTTTTGCTATTGTATTATTATTAAAATTACACTAATCTTCAAAAATCCTTAATTCACGATTAAATTAGATATTGTCATTACATTTCTTCCTTAAACGAAATATGTCGTGATTAAAAAAATCATTGTCCTTCATTCTTTTAAAACTGTCATTATATTTCGTTTTTCGTTTTAAACGATCAGTGAGATCTCGTCTTTATTCGGATATTTATAATATACATTATAACAATAATAACTTAAACTACTAATACATAAAGAATAAAAACTAACTAGGAAGGATTGGTTACCTGCCACCGTTTAACCAACCACCGCTGTAAGAAAACCGAAGTTCGCTTACAGAGTCACCAGCTACAACCCCACTTCTAAGACCCTGCAACCACCGGTTACAGGATATCTTAAAAACAGTGCCGAACCACTGGATCAACTATCTATTTTCCAAAATTTAATTAAAAAAAAAAGAAAAAATATTTATATACTATCTTACATATAGAGGAAAAACATGATCGTATAAAAACCTCTAAAAATATCTTTCATAAAGAATATACTATCATTATTAAAAAGGAATTTTTTGCTATCTATATAAGACTAAAAGGAGTAAGTAAAAAAATTAATATGCAACTATATGTAATACTAATTTCAGCCCTAATAATTTGTCTATCTATGGATAATACTTGTATATCAATTTCATACTACTACAATTTCAAGGTCAAACCTATATTTTCAAATTTCCCACAATTTTGGTATTGCTGCGCCACTAAAAATTATCGTCAATTTTATTATCTTTTTAAGTAAAGGCCCCACCAAAGCCTTAATATCTAACCCAACTGTCAGAAAGTTCGTAAAGTCCATGTCGTTGTTACCGACGGAGGTTTATCCTTCTTAATAAACACGTGGGATGAACAGGAACTCTTGAAATAATATTAAAGGTATTATTCAAGGAAACTATTAGTCAAAATAGATACAACTACTACTAATAAGTAGGTTCTAGAAGTTAAATAACTACTGTTAATAAGTGTATTAATTAGTGTTAACTATTAATATCACGAGACGGCGCTCCAAATGATAAAGTAGGCGATTCAATACAAAGGGTTTGGTTATTATTAATAAAACAATAATACTGATAATTTCAAGGTAATAATAACCTTTATTAATGGTAATTGCAAATACAAAAGAGACTACTTTACAAATAAATTAGTTACAAAGGCTTCCTAATTAAAGGATAGAATCCTAAACTAACGAATCCTAAATCTGACTATAAACTGACTGCCTTTGCTTCAGGCCAAAATCCATCCTTTATATAACTAATTTTTAGGTCCTTTGGGTCCTTTAGGTCCTTTGGGTCCTTTGGGTCTTTTAGGTCCTTTAGGTCCTTTGGGTCCTTTGGGTTCTCGTAATACATGATCTACATATTAATTTACTACTATCTATGGTAAATCTATTATGGGACACAGTTACACTACACAACTACATATTTGTAAATCAATTTGTCTTTCGTATTACAGATAAGAAATATAAATAAATAAATACACAAATAAATAAATACTAACTAAATATAAATATAATAATAAAATAACAACTAATATAAGTCAATAATATATAATAATAATTAAATATATCTACTACAATATTACTACGGTAACAGTTACCCTCCCAATTAATTCATAAGTCCTCTTATGACCTTATATTCACCGAAATATCTCTAATAGCCTGTACAAAAGGCATGAAATTGTTGTCGAAGTTATTTTTACTCATTCGAGCCATTACATATAAAGATAAGTAATTTGTTCTATAAATTTGGTTTCTATCATCCTGAAATACTTTGTAAGTTCTCATTGCTCCCAAATAATAACGGTATTCATCAGAGATATCATTTTGTTGCACATAATCCAACCATGACATTCGAGGTAGAGTTCTAAAACTTAATAACTCTCCTAAATAATAAGTATACATTAATGTCTTGATTCGATTACGATGGATAATTTCTTGTCTTAACAATTGAAATACTGTATCGATGGATTGTTCCCAAGGGTCGGTAAGTCTGTATGGATCTATTTGTTGGATAGGTACATTTCCTTCAATATTCAAAAGGTCTTGTTTATATAAATGCATTTTGTCTAAAAATCGCTGGTTTCGTGTCATGCTGACTAAATTTTCTAAAAGTAGAGATTCTGTTGTTTAAATATTAATTAAAGTTACGCATAGTATCACTATTTTTGGTAACTTAATTTCTATTTAATTTACACAGAATTATCTATTACTAATTGTGGTTCCCATGTGGTACGACCTTTATACAATTTTATTCGATCAACATGTATCAATTCCTTCAGGGGTTGATTAAATTGATTTTTCAGGGCATAAGCTCCCTTATCTAAGCATTTACTTATGGTAGGGTTCCGCAAAAAAGATCCGAATCACGGATCAGATCCGGATTGCACTGTACGGATCCGGATAGGATCTTAAGATTTCGAATCGCGGATCGATTCGAATCCAGAAAAAATGAGATTCGACGGATCCGGATATTGTTTTTTTTGGATTCGAATCGATCCGTGATCCGAGAATTCTATAGCCGTGAAAAGAAACAGGTGAGATAAAAGAATTCTAGGGAAAGGAGAGGAAAAGTGAGATAGAAGAATTCTAGGGAAGGAGAAAAAATCTTTTATTCATCAAAATTTTTAATGGATTCGAATATTTTTTAATGGATTCGAATATTTTTTTAAGGGATTCGAATATTTTTTAACGGATTCGAATATTTTTTAACAGATTCGAATATTTTTTAATGGATTCGAATATTCAGATTGGATTCGGATCGATCTGAATATAATCAAAATTGGATTCAGATTTTAAAATAATGGATCCGTATATGACGAATCCGGATCCGGATTAAGAATTAAAATATTGGATTCGATCCGAATATTGATAAAATCCGATCTGATCTGACTTTGTGGAACCCTAACTTATGGTAAATGGTCCTTTCCATCGGGTATCAAGTTTTCCAGACCATTGTTTATCCAACCGAGAGTCATACATTAAAACTTTGTCACCTTTCTTATATTTGACAATCTGTGGCATTTTTTCTAAGTGTTGTCGTTCCTGTGACTTTTGTGATTTCTGGATATTATCCCTAGCTTTTTGTCGATGAACTGGTAGTTGATCAATTAGTTCATAAGCTCGTTGCAGGATAGTATCTTCAAGATCATATTCAACAATTTCTTGTTGACCATCAATTTCAATTGGTAATCGGGCTTCTCTTCCATGATTTAGAAAGAATGGAGTATATTTAGTGGTATTTTGTTTATTTGTCCGATAGGCAAATAATACAGAGGTTATATAATTATCCCAATTCATAGGATCTCGGACTTTCTTTAAACCTTCACAAAGTGTTTGATTAAAACGTTCCACTAGTCCATTAGTTTGCGGATGATATGGTGATGAAAAGCGGTGTTCCATCCTAAATTTATCACTCAACTCGTCAATTACTTTATTTTTAAAATGTGTGCCTTGGTCCGATATTAAAACTGTAGGGGCACCATGTCAACAAATAATTTCATCATAAATAAACTGGGCAACAGCTTCGGCAGTTGCATTTGTTAAAGGTTTCGCTTCCGGCCATTTTGTAAGGTAATCCATAGCAACTACAATATATCGGTTTCCTCGTGGGGTAACTGGTAAAGGTCCTACGATATCAATTCCAATCTGTTCAAAAGGTTGTCCAACAGGTATGATATGTAAAGGTTCCGTCCTTTTTGGTCTTCCAAACTTTTGGCACGAGTCACAACTTTGAACATACTCCTTAATGTCATCGAACATTTGATTCCAATAATATTTATCTTTCACACGATTATAAGTGGCTTCTATGCCTAAATGTCCTGATGTGGGGTGATTATGCATCATATATAATAGGGGTTCCATCTCATGTCTCCCTATTACTTTGATGAATTGCTGATTATTTCTCCGTGGTTTCTTAAATAACTGTCCATTGTATAATTGAAAATGTTTTACTTTATTCAAAAATTGTTTGCGTTCGCGGGGTGATTGAGGTTTAAGAAATGTTTGATTATTTAAATAATTATAAAATTGTTGATATAATGTTAAATCCATATTGATTTGATTACTTTAATAAATTCTAACAAATGTTTCGCCAAGACACCGACAACTTGGTCCGAATTGTATTTTACGTCGGATTTATTTCTTTTATAATTATTTGTTCAATTAAAGACGGGATAACGCATCAGCGTTAGTATTTTCTTTTCCTGGTTTGTGTTGTACTTCAAAATCATACGGTTGCAAGCGTAATATCCATCTCGCTAATCTTCCTTTTGGTACACTGGAATATAACCATTTTAATGCAGAATGGTCGGTTATCAGTACAAAATGTTTGAATCCCAAATAGGAATAGAAATGTTCAACTGCCCAAATAACAGCTAAACATTCAAGTTCGGTTGCGCCATATTGTTTTTGCGCTCCTACAAGACTTTTACTAGCGTAGGCAATGACCTTTTCATGACCTTCATCGTTGCGTTGGCTTAGAACAGCTCCTAACCCTTGTGCAGAACCATCGGTAGTTAAATAGAAGGTTCGATTAAAATCTGGGTAGGATAATATCGGTTCGGTAATTAACTTTCCTTTTAAAGCATCAAAGGACTGTTGACATTTCTCAGTCCATTCTAATTCGGAATCTTTTCGCAACAATTTATTGAGCGGTTGGGCAATTGTTGAAAAGTCCTTAATAAATTTTCTATAATATGATGCCAGTTCTAAAAAACTGCGGACTCTAGTTCTAGTAGTTGGTATCGGAAAGTTTTTAACCTTTTCAATTTTTGCGGGGTCAGTCATAATTCCATCTCCACTGACAATGTGTCCCAGAAATTCCAATTTAGGTTGTAAGAAGTGACATTTGTCAGGTCCAAGTTTTAATCCGGCGGCTCGTAGTCATTGAAACACTTTTCCCAATTTATTTAAGTGTTCGTCAAAAGTTTTTGAGTAAATGTTAATATCATCAAGGTACACAATAACTCCTTGATATAACATATCATTTAAAACATGATCCATAAGGCGTTGGAAGGTAGCTGGAGCATTAGTAAGTCCAAAGGGCATTACAGTAAATTCATAAGTTCCTTGTTTGGTGATAAATGCAGTTTTATCCTGGTCTTTTGGATCCATTTCCACTTGCCAATAACCACTAGCGAGATCAAGGGTAGTAAACCATTTTGCATCTCGGAGGGCATCCAACATATCCTCAATGCGGGGAATTGGGTAGGCATCTTTCCGTGTTTCGGTATTTAACTTTCGGTAATCAACACAAAATCTCAATTTACCATTTTTCTTTTTAACAAGAACAACAGGGGAGGCCCAAGGGCTTTTAGATCTTTTTATTAAACCCTTGTCCAACATTCGGTCAAGTTCCTCTTTGATAAATTGGTTTTCATCGGGGTGTGTTCGATAGAAGCGTTGTTTAATTGGTTTTGCTTCTCCTACATCAATTTGATGTTTAATAATATTTGTTCGTCCTAATGAACTAACATCATTAGCGAATAAATCTTTATTTCGCTCCATTAATTTATCAAATTTTTGTTGTTGGTGATTGTTTAATTGACCAATATCCAATTCATTTTTATTTAATTTTTCACTCAAGAATACAGGTACGGTATCCTCATCATTTTCATCATCGTCATCTTCAATTGTTGTATTTTTAAAAATGATTTCTTCATCATCTTCTTCAGATTCTTCTGTTTCAGTATCGCTTTCATTAACACTTTCCTCATCCGTATTTTCAATTAGCTCAGAAAATTCTTTCTTAGTTTCCTTTGAACAGTTGGCAGGAACGGTAAGAGTTTTTCCTCGCCATCTAAGGGTTAATTCTTGGTCGCTCCAATTGTACGAAGCATTAGCTTTCATCAGCCAATTGTTTCCCAATAATAAAGAATAAGTAGCGGCATCAATTACTTCCACATCGATAGGAATAGTTTGGCCTTGGATAGTAATTGGTAAGTCGCGGATAACTCCTAAGGGTTGAGTTTTCTTTCCAGTTGCAGGTACATCAGTAAATTTTTTTAAACGTAAGCCTTCGAAGTCCTTCACTCCGATAACCTTCGAATACCTCCAACATAAACGTAATATTTACAAAGGTTATTGGTACCGAAAACCTTCATTTTTATTAATAAAACGTAATACTCCGGAGGTTATTGATATCGATAACCTTCAATAACCTTCACTTTATCATAATAAACGTAATATTTGCGAAGGTTATTGGTCCGATAACCTTCAATAACCTTTGAAAACGAAATTATTACAATAACCTCCGACATAAAAAATTTCCTGATGTAAGATAATACTTTTAGAAGCTTCCTCAATTTCATAACCTAATTGTTCCATGACATCGCGAGTAACAATACTAATAGCTGCGCCGCTGTCAACAATAGTAGGCACAGTGTAAACTCCTACTGCGACGTTACATTTTAAGACGGTAGTTTTTAAAGAGTACTCTTGGTCTGCCAATTTAATTTCCTTTTCTTTAGGTTTTCGAAGGACTTCAAAGAGACTTTTCCTAATAGATGGGACTTCTAAAGCATCAGCCCAAGATAAACCAGCAGGTTGGTTTTGTAGCTGTTCTACAATATCAAANTGGTCGCTCCAATTGTACGAAGCATTAGCTTTCATCAGCCAATTGTTTCCCAATAATAAAGAATAAGTAGCGGCATCAATTACTTCCACATCGATAGGAATAGTTTGGCCTTGGATAGTAATTGGTAAGTCGCGGATAACTCCTAAGGGTTGAGTTTTCTTTCCAGTTGCAGGTACATCAGTAAATTTTTTTAAACGTAAGCCTTCGAAGTCCTTCACTCCGATAACCTTCGAATACCTCCAACATAAACGTAATATTTACAAAGGTTATTGGTACCGAAAACCTTCATTTTTATTAATAAAACGTAATACTCCGGAGGTTATTGATATCGATAACCTTCAATAACCTTCACTTTATCATAATAAACGTAATATTTGCGAAGGTTATTGGTCCGATAACCTTCAATAACCTTTGAAAACGAAATTATTACAATAACCTCCGACATAAAAAATTTCCTGATGTAAGATAATACTTTTAGAAGCTTCCTCAATTTCATAACCTAATTGTTCCATGACATCGCGAGTAACAATACTAATAGCTGCGCCGCTGTCAACAATAGTAGGCACAGTGTAAACTCCTACTGCGACGTTACATTTTAAGACGGTAGTTTTTAAAGAGTACTCTTGGTCTGCCAATTTAATTTCCTTTTCTTTAGGTTTTCGAAGGACTTCAAAGAGACTTTTCCTAATAGATGGGACTTCTAAAGCATCAGCCCAAGATAAACCAGCAGGTTGGTTTTGTAGCTGTTCTACAATATCAAAATCCTTTTTCCTAAGAGAGGTGGTCGAGTTGCATTTTCCTTCTTCTTTTCCTTATTTCCTTTCACCATTTTTATTATTTCCTTTTTCTTGGACTTTTTCTTTGGAGTGATTTCAGTTTTAACAATTTTAGGTACTGCTACACTCATTGTTTTAGGAAGTCCAAAGGTATTCAGGCTGGGTTTCGGCTCAGGAATATTAATTTCACGAGGTCGTTTAATAGGTGTATCTTCGTCACTACTGTCATCTCTTTCTCGTTTTTCCAAATAAGCATCATAAGCTTCAAGAAGGTGTTGTAAAAGTTTATCTTCCTCCTTTTCACTTTCTTCTTCAACTTCTACTAATTTGGAATGTGCGGAGTTGTTTGAATTATCCTTGCGATCAGGACAGTCCCAAGAGATATGTCCTTCCTTTCCACATTTAAAACAAGTACGAGTTTCTTGATTATTATTTCTGTTGTTTCGTTTGTTTCGATTGTTCCAATTGTTTTGTGAAGAGTTGTTACGGTTATTTCCTCGGTTGCGGTAGTTAGGTTGTTGGTTAACTTGCATAGTTAGCTTTTCCATTTTTTGAATTAAATTCAATTGCATCTTTTCAAATTTCTTTGCCAAGTCGTCAAGGTTGTGAGCAGGATCAAAAGTTACTTTAGTTTCCTTCTTTTTCTTTTTGAGTACTGTTTTCTTTGGTTTCCTTTCCTCTTCTTCCTCTTCTTCTTCTTCGTCCGAACTTTCAACAACTTTCTTTTTACCCTTTTGTTTACGAGGTTCAATTTCATTTACCATATCCAATCCTTCCTCATAAGCTTGTGCTAGTTCTAAAGCAGCAGCTAAAGTACCTGGGGCTTGCATGGTTATCAATGGCGCGATGTGAGGTAATAATCCTTTTATGAAGAGTCGTTTATGTTGGTTAACATTAATTTCTACACGTTTCACCAATCGTCTAAATCTCGCATAGTAAGTATCGACAGTTTCTCCTTGTCATTGGTGATTGTTTTCTAATTCACGCATCTATTTATTTCTCCACCGGGTATTACAATATTTTTCCACAAATCCAACTTTCCAAGTGGCCCAATCGGCCATATCGACAGCATTTATCTCATCATACCATTCTTCAGCATCATCTTCAAGATAGGTGGCATACTTGCGAATCTTTTTCGCTTCATCCCATGCATTACTACGGGCGACTTTCTCAAAATGGAGCATCCATTGAAGAGGATCCTGAGTTCCATCTCCATAAAATGGATCGACTCAGAGGGAGGTATGGTTATGGAAGTTGTCTTCCAAGTAATCAAGTACAGCGTTTGCCATTTCGTCTTCAGTATCGGTATCACTACTGTCGCTACTATCAGAGGCAGTTAAATGAGCTTCTGCCAATTGTTGATTAATGAGATTAAAATCTAATGGTTGTAATGGTTGATAGAAAGTTCGGATGTTTTGGAGTTGGTCCCAATTGTTTGGAGGGGTAACCACACGTGGTGTGCCTTGTTCTGGTGATCGCCTAGGTGATACTGCCTGTGAGAAACTTTGAGGAGTTTCGTTAGATCGGCGTCTGTGTCAAGGAGTGGTTCCAAATATTCCAACAGTTGCGGAGGGGGAAGTTGTTGTTGAATTACTTGCAGGTAACCTAATAGTAACTGGATTCTGATTTTCTCTTTGAATTTGTCTCTCAAGTTGACGTTGTTGATATCGTTGTCTTCTTTGTTCTCTTTCTTCCGGGGTTAACCGATGAACAGTTCGCCTTGTTGAGTTTCGAGGTGTCGACTCCAAAGTATTAACTTAGGAATTTTAATTATTCTTTGGCTTCGACCTAGTTGGTATGTTGAAGACAGTTCTTCCGTTATCAACAAGAATATTATCACGAATCCACACGTGATATTTAATCAAATCGAGATGATCCTTTACTCGATTGAGGTCCTTTAAGGTATAAGTTACTTCGTAGTTAGGATCCTTTTCTTCTCGGGATAGTTCTCTTTCAACAATTTCGAAGAGAGCTTCGTTCTTTTGTTTGATTGCTTCGTCTACACAATCGTTGCGTCTTTTGGCAATAACCATTAACAATATAATTTCTTTTTGCGTTTCCGCTAGAAGGCACCAAATTGTTACCGACGGAGGTTTATCCTTCTTAATAAACACGTGGAATGAACAGGAACTCTTGAAATAATATTAAAGGTATTATTCAAGGAAACTATTAGTCAAAATAGATACAACTACTACTAATAGGTAGGTTCTAAAAGTTAAATAACTACTGTTAATAAGTGTATTGATTAGTGTTAACTACTAATATCACGAGACGGCGCTCCAAATGATAAAGTAGGCGATTCAATACAAAGGGTTTGGTTATTATTAATAAAACAATAATACTGATAATTTCAAGGTAATAATAACCTTTATTAATGGTAATTGCAAATACAAAAGAGACTACTTTACAAATAAATTAGTTACAAAGGCTTCCTAATTAAAGGATAGAATCCTAAACTAACGAATCCTAAATCTGACTATAAACTGACTGCCTTTGCCTCAGGCCAAAATCCATCCTTTATATAACTAATTTTTAGGTCCTTTGGGTCCTTTAGGTCCTTTGGGTCCTTTGGGACTTTTAGGTCCTTTAGGTCCTTTGGGTCCTTTGGGTCCTCGTAATACATGATCTACATATTAATTTACTACTATCTATGGTAAATCTATTACGGAACACAGTTACACTACACAACTACATATTTGTAAATCAATTTGTCTTTCGTATTACAGATAAGAAATATAAATAAATAAATACACAAATAAATAAATACTAACTAAATATAAATATAATAATAAAATAACAACTAATATAAGTCAATAATATATAATAATAATTAAATATATCTACTACAATATTACTACGGTAACATCGTCTAGCCATCGCAACAGATAACACAGTTTTGTTCATGGGTTTCGTCCCCAAACACAGGGCTCCAGTTACGTTTATATCTCTGCCTTAATCTGTGAGATAGTTATCCTTTCACTTTAAGAGAGTATTTTATCCACCTGCCAGTTCCTCGCCAATCCTATTGCAACGGGAGTGGGCTTAAGGATAGGATCCAAGGTTCTTATGGAGCTCAGGAAATGCATTCCTCATAATAAAGCTGAGCTTGGAGAGAGCATGGTGTGTCGTTATTTCCGTCTACTTCGTCTTGTCAGGTTGTCTTTTAATTTTAGTTACTGTTGTATATTAGCATGCCAGGTAAAAGCTTTCGCAAACATTTAAACTCCCTCTCAGAACCATACAAACTTCTACGAATGAAAAAAGGAAAGAATTTAAATGTAAGTTAATAACTTCGACCTGGCCCCGAAGAAAATTTTTTGTTTATTTTCTATGAAAAATAAAAAAATTATTATATATAAAATTTTAATAAAAAATTGATAAGCGGAAAGAGTTTTTTTAAAACTGTTTTTAAAACTGTCATTATATTTTTTTTTTTTTTTTTTT